>JAOTON010000061.1:0-107500 GCA_034440635.1 Lepas anatifera | reverse complement strand
CATAGGTTTGCTGCCTTTGCCGCTTTATATCCATATCGTCTTTTAAATCGTCGCAAATAACATGTCCTAAATATTTAACACATTTAACAGATGTATGGGCTCACCATTCAAATTGAAGGAAAACTTAACATTGTTGTAACATTTGTCAGGCCGAAATATCATGGTCACACTTTTGTCTGCATTAAACTTAATGTCATGTTCATTGCCATAGTGTTCACATTTGTTCAGAAGACTACACATCCCACGTGCAGAGGGAGACATGACCACCAAATCATCAGCGTACATAAGATGGTTTATCATCGTATTGCCTATGACACAACCAATAGACTCTGAATTTAGTGAGACGCTCAGATCATCCATATAGACATTGAAGAGGAAAGGGGATAACAATCCTCCCTGCCTTGCCCCATTAGTGACAGTGAATTTAGAGAAAATTGAGTTGCCCCATCTCACGCACATCTCCTGCTGCCCGTACCAAAGATCAGTATCCTGAGAATATAGTCGGGTACACCTCTGTGAGCAAATTTTTTAAACAGTTTACTGTGATTCACTCGATCGAATGCTTTACTAGCGTCCAAAAAACATGTAAAGACTGTACCACTCAAACAGCGATAGGAATGTATTAGTTCCTTCAGCGGATAGATACATTGGTCTGTGCCATGACATTTTTTGAATCCACACTGATTGTGTTGGGTTTCCATACAAGGCACACATCTAGTCAAAATAACCTGTTCCAAGAGCTTGCTCATGATACTCGCCACTGCAATAGGCCTATAGCTATCTTTGCATGTTATCATGCCAGCCTTATTTTTAACCACCGGAATTAATGTCACCTCTAACATATCCCTTGGGACAAATCCATGAACTAAAATAGATGTGAAAAGATTCCCCAGTAAGCCCAATAATGCTTCAGGGGCATTCTGAATGTGTTCAGCAGTAATATCATCCAAGCCAGAAGCCTTATAAGGTTTCTGTTGCATAATTGCATTTCTTATTTCCTCACATGACACCAAAATATCTTCAATAGGAGTTGTGATTCGGGGACAATATTCTGAACCTCCTTCATTTATACAATTGAGAAGGGCTTCGAAATGCTTTTTCCATTCTTCTGTTATTGCTTTTTCTCCACTAACTCCATCTAAAATAGTTGGTAAAGGTATTTACCTTGCCGCCCTGAATATGCTTAATGTCATGCCAGAAAGATCGAGGATCACCTTCAGCCATTTTTCTAGCAAGTGAATCTCTACATATTTCATCTTTGTGTTTCTTAATATACCTTATTGCATACTTGCACTGCGAATTTGAATAGCGATTAAGTTCAAATAAGGGACCTGTATTGGGTTTCCTTGCAGCAACCCACAATTTCCTATTATCTCTAGCTATACTGTACAAATCAGCAACATATTGACTCCAACCAGGTCAACCAGGTCCAACCAGCACTTCTTGTTGATGCAGCACGTGTACCATCCGAAATATCAGCTGCCGATATTCAAAAAGAGTATAAACCGTGTAACGCGTTTCGAGCAGTCCACAAAAGCTTAGGAAGGGAAATCTAAGGCACTTAAGACTGAGTTTTATAATACATGTGGCCTAACTACCTCAATCATTTAACTGGAGTATTTCACCCGTTAATGTATGTATGTACTTGACGTGCAAACATGAAGAACCCTGGCAGATTGAGGATGAATATGACCGCACTGATATTGATACAGAAATACTACATCACCATAGTAGCCCAGATGTGGGCTTATCAAAAGAGATTGAAGGCATTCTATCTTTCAGAATTGACTTTTTAGGATGGTTCATAGGGCTTATAATGCGGAAACTACAAACGTCTGGAGCAGGGGTGGACGCAGACCCGAGTTTTGAGGGGCCAAACCCATGTCTGCCTCTCTTCCTGGGGGGGGTGGGAGCGAATATTGTTTTTGCTCTACAGACCTAGTGTAAACCTTTTTCCAAAAATCCGGCATTTGGGGTGGGGTGGGTGGGCAAAGATAGTTTGGCCCCCTCCAGCGCTTTGGGGAGGGGGCATGGTCGGAATGGTCACCCCGCCAATGGTCTGGAGAAAAGAAAAAGCGCAGTAGTTTCAATGACGGAAGTTTGAAACAAGCCATCATTTCCAGCACTTTTTGCCATTGCAAAGTGCAAGCGTTCTGTCTTCAGTGAACTCGCGTGAGCTGTGGGTGACAGAGCGCCCAGCAACAAGTTCATTTCAATACTGGCGGGGGATGGAAGACAAACAATATTGATGGTCCAGAAGGTAAGATTAGCATTTAACGATACACCAGCTGCTGGACTTCAGATCGTTCATCTATTCTTTTACATTCAAATTCTGGCAGGCATTTCAGGCATCGATTCATGTGAAGCACAGCACAGCTACCAGCACGCAGACAGAAATACAAGACATTCGATGTGTCCGGATTGAGGCGACTCGGTCATTCACGACTGACAACTTGTGGTACACTGATAGTCTTCCCAAAGCTTGCCAGTGATTTCGGCGAAAGGCGGCGCCTTATTCTGAACCTTTCAACCACGGCACATAAGTAAGCGACCACTGTGATGCAGTAAGATGGAGAGCGTGCAGCTGGACCTCATGTATTGACGAAGCGGACATTCTCGGGTCAATACCTCACTGCGACTGACAAAGATATTTCGAATCTCTTCAGGAGACTTCTCAGCCCCAGGGTCTTATACATTTTAATGATGCTTTATGGAGTGATTAGTAAACACAATGAGGGGGATGCGTGGCTTAGTGGATAATTTTGAAATCTCATAAGCCACCGGTCCCGAGTTCAAGTCCTGGCGGAGCCTCTGAATAAGTCGATTTGATCTCCCAAATACCTCCCAACAGTGAGAGTTCGCCACGCCGTACAACCTTGGCAGCTGGTGCGTCGGAAAAACTCAGCAATTATATGTCAGCATTTGGATATGTATGTGATGAAAATCAACGTTGTGCTCATGATATTTAAAGAAATATAAAAATGTAGATGTTTAACATTTCGAACACGGTTCTTTTTCTATAACATACATGTATAATAGGGTATACTCGTGTGTATATCACGATTTGTTCATAAGTTTTCGGAACATGTTTTTTGGATACCCGTCTGCGCTTGTGCCTCATTGAATAATGTGAATTGTATGTGAAAAAGTCATGCTCGAAATATCATACGCGTAAATCGTGGATTTCTTTATATACCTTAAACATAAGGTTTATTTCCATCACAAGGTTCATTTTACTTACGTCTCTATCTCAGTAGTGACTCGATCTTAAGGAGCACAAACTCATTCCCACGGAGCATAGGCAGTTACAGAGGAGGGGAAAAGGAGGGTACCTGCCTCCACCCTCAATCGATACTTGGCTCCCCATGAAATAGTCACGACGCTGCCCTAACAAGTCGCTTCCCACCACTCTTCCCCCAGGATGCGAGCATCGGAGCCCTGCGCTAGGATTTGGCGCCCACCTGACAAATTTGCCGCTAAAATGGGCGCCCCCAAACATGTAACCCTCCTGGTTAGAGACCCTGGATCTGTCTATACTACAGAGTTCAGGGCAGGAGTGATGGGTCAAATAACGGAGAGGTTAACCCTAAATCCTTGCTCCCCCGCCGGTGGGGTGATGGTTTAGGGGTACGGCTTATACGGCTAGTATTACGGCTATTCTTCGACAAATTTTTGTACATTCTACCCATCGTCTAGTTGATAGTTCTGTCCTCTGATAGACCATTCAGAAGCACTCTAGCAGATTTTCACAGTTTTCTCAACAACCTCGCAGGAAATGGTTACAGCTCTTTCATTTTGATGTCATTTTGTTATAATTTCGATGGCCTTCACTCAGTGTCCCAAAACCTGGGGTGCTGGGTGCGGAGCGACACCCAGTTAAGCAGAATTTTCCACTCACTTCTATACTTTTTTTGCTGAATTCTCCACTCACTTTTCTTAATTATGGTTCTTCTAGTTACCAAAGATACGATTCACAATTTTAACAATACTCTACAATACTTACTACAAGGGCCAGTTCCATTACCTCCTCTACTAATGTCCACTGGAAAAAGAAAGCAGCAGAATCGAATAGAAGATCGCCAAATTAACTCGTCTCTTATGCGCTTCTTTCGCTTTTCTGCAAGAAAATCTTGCGACTTCTATTTTTCTGGCGTTACACCTGGCATCCTTATCTCCACTGATTTCAGTGGAACAACAGAATCGAAGTTCTGGTGCGGGCAAGGGCTGCGACTATTCACAACAGCAATATTCACAACACGCAACAAATGTGGTTTGTAGCGCCACTTCTGTCTAAGGCAAGCAAAATAAATGAACACACCGTGAATTAACAGTTAGATTCGAAAGAAAGGCAAATCAATTGCTTTTTAATCAATATTTGAACGTAGGCAACTGGATTTCAGACAAAAAATTTTATTGAATGAAAGCAAATACATTTTCTACCTTAGTGCCATAAAATAACGTAAAACACTTGCCCTGTCAAAACTCTTAATACCGGGCACTTGAATTTCACTCTGCGGTAGTGTAGTGGTTATCGTCTTTGATTTACACAATGTGGACCTCGGTTCGAATCTTACTACAGTGGTTCTTTGAATTGAGCTTGAAATTCCGTTTTTATGATTTTTTAAAGCATCAAAACAAATTTATGGAAGAAGAGATTACAGGCAAAGCCTATTTTCGCCAGACTCCCTCCGGGAAAGGGGGGCTGTGGTTCTTCTCTCCCGCACTCTTTTGAGGGTAGCATGGATATATAATAACGCAGGGTATCTCAGGCCGCCCAGTTATCATATTCCTGCCGGTGAATGAAAATTGTTCAGGCAGGGGCGTAGCCAGGATTTCGCTCAGGAAGGGGCGGCGCCCCGAAAAGGGCCCCTGCGACAGCGCCAAAAGGGCCCTGATGGGTAAAAGGGCCCTGGTTATTACAGAATAGAGCGCTGAAGAGGGCTTAAGAGGGCCCCTCCGAGCCACCGTTGCCATGGCAAGGGGAGAGATTGTGTTCGAACACCCCATCGAACTCGGCTCCTATGCGGGATAGCGAGAAATCGCGGACACTGTTAGATAGCTCATAACAGTTCATGAAGAAACTACATGGGTACCTTTTTGGCTCAGGCCAATATTGATATCATGACAGGTCAAAGATGGTGACATATTAGAGAAAAGTTTCCGGAAAAGCATATTAGAGAAAAGTTTCCGGGCTCTAGCGTATGACAGAGTGGAACAAGAAACATTTTCTAGGCACCATAGGCGGATCCAGGGGGCAAAGGCGGCACGTGCCCCCAATAGACCCTCGGCGCCCCCTGAAATGGTCACGGCGCCCCCTGAAAGGTCAGTGGCGCCCCCTGAAATGTCGCTTCCCACCCCCCCAGGATGCGAAAACCGGCGCCCACCGATAGGATTCGGCGCCCACCTGATAGGTTTTCCCTGTCAAAAGTGGCGCCCCCTGGTCCGGATGGCGCCCCCCGGGTAGGTACCCCCTCCGATCGAAATCCTGGATCCGCGTATGCTAGGCACAATTTGCTTCCTCTCGTTACGGCGAATCTAATGATGTATCAAAAACATAAAAATAGCCTGAGCTGACGTCAGGTTAAAGTCACATCTGACCTAGCATAGTCAATACGTATATCAATCGGCTTGCAATGGCAACCAAAACGTAATGATATCAAAAATAAAAGCTGTGCCATCATTTCCTGCAAAGTTCTTGACCCAAGTCTGAAAACTGCTTAATTAGCCCCAGATGACCTCTCACAGGTAACAGGTAAAAAATTACAGCATGAGCCTGGAAAGGGGCCAGGATACTATGATTTGGATATTATGAAAGTATATCAGCTGTATCTACACAAATACAGCCCAGCAGCTGTTTTCTGCATGCATTTCTAAATGGAGAGGGCATGATCCATACCTGACCCAAGGTCATCGATATGGAAAATCCCGGAATATATATTTGTACTTAGTGGGCGCATTGTGTGGTAATCAGATCGATTCACTCATTTCTTACTTATGCAACCTTAAACATTTTGGAGGTGAGGTCACTTGACCTGCACTAGTGACCTGACTTGAGATGACCCACCCCTAATTTTTTGGGGGAAATTTGCGGAATTTATCGAGGATAAGGTGTGCCAAGTACAGCGGAGCTTCGCGCCTGCGTTTTTTCGTGCCGCCGGAAAAACCCGAGGGGGAGTGTTCAAACACCACCCCTCCCAGCGGGGCGAGAGTTAAGAAGCTTAATCTCATACCAAATGACAAAAACACTTAAAAAGTTATATTTGACCAACTCGACTAATCATGGGCGGATGAAGGTGCCAAAACTGATCCGGTAAGCAAACGGTCCACCGTTTTTCAATACTGTGTTCAACTAACGGGCGGCTGTGTGCGTGGGAGCGTTGGGTCTCGTTGGCTGCGATTCGTTGGGCCTTCTCCGGGGGGACTGGGAAGAGCCTTAAATCGTTTTTGCCACTGATGCTCGTTAGGGACATCTGATATTCCAGCACTAGATGAATTGGCTCATCTGGGTCCGTCCGGTTTCGGCTTAGCGGGTTGCGGCCGGGGAGACCTTGCACCCTTGCATCTTTCCTCGAAGCGAAACGCGTTATCAATAACGCATATCATATATGTCGGTGGTTCAGCACGCAGTGTCAAATCTCACTGTGGTGCTCCCACACACGACACACATTAAGAACATCAAAGTCAGGCTCTCATCCTCAATAGCTAGCACCCCATCATCACTCGACACAATTAAAAACAGGTGAGTATAGACTTGGTGTTTTTCTTTTCTGTTTGTGACACGACATTTGGCTCGACAACTAGACGAAGAAATTATTTATTCTCTCCGTCGCCCTTGAAAGCTGGTGAACAACAGGTTTCACCTAGCTTGCTGGCCCGACGGGACAACGGAGGGAATATATTCATTCATGCTTACATTTTCAGTCTCTCTCTCACCTCATCATCTTGAAAAACTCCAAACACGTCACTCTATGACAGGCATTAAACCTGTTTGTGCTGTGTTCCAGCACCCGGTGTCACACCGTTCACTGTGGTGTTTCCACAAGACACAAACATAATATAAACGAGTAAACGTTCGGTATAGTAGCTATGATCTTAAGCAAAGTGTATACCTAGGATGAGCAAAGTGTGTACCTGTCTACACATCTGGTAACAAGCACATCCAGGGAATGAAAACTTCAGTTATAATACTCTTCCAATATATTCAACACCCATGAAATGTTTCAACCTTGACAGCGCATTGATGGGGGTGGGCCCCCGCCCCTCGGGATTTTTGGAGATAGCATAAAAACCGCGGCGCGTAGTGCCGCCGTACTTGGCATACCTTTTCTCTGATAATGTATACAACTTTTGTCAAAATTCTAAGTTTAGGTCATCCCAGGTCAGGTCACCAGTACAGGTCAAGTGAACGGACCTCAAAAAAGTTTAAGATAGCATAAGTCAGAACAGGGAGAACTTATGCAATTGAAACTCATATCACATTATGGGCCCACCGAGTTCTCTAAAATATCTTCCGGTATTTTTTATATCGATGACCTAAGGTCAGGTACGAGTCATGACCTCCATTGGAAATACATGGGAAAATAGTTTTAACTGAATAACTTAGTAATGGATGGTGATGAAGCGTTTATTTTAACTACATTAGATTTGTATTGCAATTCTAATGATAAGCATTTTGACGTTGACCTGACCTCGGATCAGGTCAAATCTAATATTTGACCTGATTTTACCTAGCAAGGTCATATCATATATCATTCGATTCGGTTTGCAGCGAAAATTCCAGTGGTCTACATAGTTTTGCTCTATCTTTGCTTGTTCAGATGTAATGACCGAAAATCTCCATTTACATGCTGTCCCCATGACGGCAAGTCTTGACCTCTAGTCACTTGGAGCGGAACTGGAGGGGCACCGGAGAGCGCTTCCCCCATAAATCAGAAACACTAACACTTAAATTTAAGACTAACCCTATGGTGTTAACTGGGAAGAAACTGGTTGGAAAGTTCATGGTGCCCCCCCTTAACCCTCGCCCCACCGGGGGCCATCGATGGCCCCCCTAAGGTTTTTCCGGGATAGCAGAAAAACGACAAGGCGCAGCACCGCGGTTGAGGGCTCTACCTCTCACTGCATCATTTTCCCATCATCCCTGAAATTTTTTACCCCGGGTCACCCAAGGTCAGGTCACCAGACGAGGTCAACCAAGGTCACCTCACTTCACCTTTAGAGCTCTGTAAGAGCTACATTTCAAAGTCGATCGATTTGAAACTTCCTACACTTCATGACCCCTCCAGGGTCTACAAGGTGTATATCCGGGATTTTTAGATTTCGTGCCCTGAGGTCAGGTCACGAGGCGACCTCTCCCATTGGAAAAGCATGGGGAAAAGCTATTTCATGATATAAAAGCCACAAAAATGATTGCAAATACTCAGACTGCTCAGAACAACGTTTTTGGACACCCTTTCACGGATCCCAGGGGTCATATTTGCCCTTTTGACTTTTCCAAGGTCATCCAAGGTCACCAGAGGTCAAAAACCGTATTTTGACAATAACTTTTGACCTAATTGAGCTAGAGCGGTGAAACAAACACCATCGTGTTTGTCTTGTCACTGGCTTTCATTTGATATACGGCAAGGTCACTTTTTGACCTTTCGTGACCTCAGGTCATATTAGGTCACGAGGTGACCTCTGGCGGTCAAACCACTGGCGGGAGGTCTTTACGTTCCACATAGCGGAAAAAGTACTGGCAATTTGCTATCAAATGTACTTTACCAGGCCTCAATAGCTCTAATGACATAAGAGTTATGCCCAGTTTGCTTAATCATTGCATATTTGAGTGAAAATAGCCGATTTTGACCTAATTTGACCTCTGGAGGTCAAACCATTGACCTGAGCACTAAAACATGCGAAGTAATTTCTTACTGAATTCACGCGAGCTTTCTATTGCACTTTTCAGATTTGCGCTAACGCCCATATTTTCGGAGTTAGAGGGGGGCCATCGATGGCCCCCCGGTGGGGCGAAGGTGGCGCCGGACCCCCGGTGGGGCGCGGGTTAAATTCGGACGTTACACCGTCACTGCCTCTAGTGATCTTAAATGGGAACTGAAAAAAGGTTCAAATATTTTCGATTGAGAAGTGAATAAGCTACCAAACGCCGTTTACAATTTTCGCTATCTAGCACGGTTCTCGAGATCTTGGGGGGGGGCGGGTACCTGCCCCCTCCCCCGCCAAAGCGAAGGTGGCTCAGACCCCGTCAATGCGCGAGTTGAGTCCCTCCAAAAGCGTTACCTACCTTGCCCTCTGACAAGCTTAAATTTCTTGACTTGAGCTTGAATCGACTCGGCATTAAAAACACCAACAGGTGAATCATTTTCTACCCTATGTGCTATGCACAATGTCATCATTTGATGCAGCAGGCTTCCCAGATAGCATAGTGTGTCCAGCTTCCTCCCTTGATCCTACATCACTGTCATTTTCCGGAACCTGTACCCAATAAGACGTGTTTCAGCACTTTATAAATATATTCTTTATAAATATAATTCTAAGAACTGCAGTCCGTCAGTATCATTTGAATATAAGTTCAGCAACCCAGCACCAAACCTAGTCACGTGGCAACACAATGAAGGAAGTCAAAACACGAATATTTTTTAATGTAATTATCCAGAAAAGTGATAGCGAAAAAGTCCCGCAATTATGCCAAAGAGAAAATCAGTTCTGCATCAGTAACATATTACATTTCTCCGCAGGCCTGAGTAGAGACGATATCTAAAAGTCGGAATCGGATCCGGCTCTGATAAGAACAAGCCAACCCCGCAGCCCGGAAGCTAGGTCTAGTTTGAACATTTATAGAACTTTTAGAAATTTATTAATGCAACTATTAATTGACACACCACCACGAGACAAACACCTCGGAAAACAAGTTCTCAGTCCAGTCCTGGTTGGCCATCCAGTTGGTGGATGGTCATCAAGAAACGCAGCTCCGGCACCTACTGTCTCTGATGTCCGCGTGCAGGCCCCTCCAACGTTGAAACGGCAGCAACCGCAGCTGCTAAAGGTTCTGCGGGCCAAAGCTTTACACACAGAACGGACCAGCAACTCCATGTCCGTCGGAGCCACTAAGTCCGCCAGAGCCTCTATGTTCGTCAGAGCCTCCATGTCCGTCTCCACCTTATCAGCCAATAGCTGGGGGGGCCAGGTAAACTCTCAAGTGACACTGGACCCTCAGTTATGGGGAAAACTAAGTAAAGAAAACTGACTCTCATTAATCGAAATCCCCCTTCACAAGTGCTAGCGCAAGTAAAGTCACGCAGTAGTTGAATTCGCTAGCTCAGTTCAACTGATGTATTAACATCAGCGGCTGAGGAGGCCATGGTAATAGATAATTGAATGGAATTACAGCTGTAAGGAAAATGTATAGAGATGGATTTTCCGCGGTTAAGATAGTGGCGTAGCCAAAAGAGGGGCTTAATGGGGTTTAAACCCAATTGGAGGCCTGCAGCCGCCCCTACCGAGGTAGGCTGCCCTAAACCCACAGGGCCCCCTCTAGTTTGCATTGCACCTTTACGACCTTTCTCTTTTCTGTCTGTTTCGCGCTCAATATCACGCAGACATTACTGATGAGACATTTAATTACGTCCTCCAGGGAGAACCGCGGCCACGCATTCCCCAGTTCTGGCACCAGATGCGCATCTGGTGTGATGGCTATGCCGGAGACAGTTCGCAAAATGATCCACAGCGACATCCCTCGATCAAGGATTTCCCTAAGAATGTGGGAAGGGGGGGGTGGCTCATGGAGCGCCAATGTAACACTGGGGGATGCAATTGAGTTATTACAACGAACAACCTTCTGGCAATAATTTCCGATGTTTTAGGAAGCAGAGGTTTCAACAGCTGAAGTAGAAAGTAATGACTCCGAGACACGACGCCTCTCACTGAGCCACCTGGTATAGTAAAGTTCAGAGGTGTATCATCCAAAGCGGCCCCTCCTCCCCTGGAGCAGAGCATGGCTACGCCTCTCCATTCTGCTTTTTGTAACTATTGACCTGAGCACCAAAAAATGTGAAATAATTTCTTACTGAATTAATGCAAGCTTTCTATTACACTTTGCCGATTTGCGCTAACGCCCATATTTTCGGAGTTAGAGGGGGGCCATCGATGGCCCCCCGGTGAGGCGAAGGTGGCGCCGGACCCCCGGTGGGGCGCGGGTTAAGAGAGAAGAAGGCAAGCGTTTTGCTCTTTCCTTCTATCCACATTATAATTTGTTGTAACATGTTAATATGCTCGCCTACTTCCTTTCATTCTGTACTGTATGCCTATAATGTGTTTTCTATTCTGTCACTCCTTATTGCTTTGCCTTACTCATGTCCTTTTTTGCTGTTCTCATCCTTTTGTTTCTATCCCCTGTCTATGCAACAAATGAAATCAAAAATTGATGATGATGTTACTCATAATGTACAGATGAAGGTGTACCATCATAGGAAGCAGAACTAAGTGGGCAACAGGGCACAGTGTCCTCCTTAAAATACCAATTTTAAGACTAGCCATGCAGTGTTCACTGGAAAGAATTGGATCCCAGTGTATTAGATCCATTTTGCGTTCAGGATTCGAGGAAGCAGGGCATTAAATGACCTGTCAGCTTATAATTATGCTCTTTGCTTCAATGCTAAAAAATGATCAATGTTGGAAGACATTGGATAGTGCCACCCCCTACTTAAATCCAGGCCCTCCACTACCACTGTCTACTATTTGTGATAAACAAAAATCAACAAATCAAAGGAAGCAGAAAATACATAGCGCCTAGCTGACAAACAAGCTGCATGAAGACATTAGCATACAGTTTCCATGACACATAATGTGTCTCTAAGTCAATGCAAGCCTTAAGCTCATATCTATGGTGCACTTTTCCCATGATAGAAATAATGGAAAGTTCTCCTGATGTACCTAGGTACCCTGTTTGGAGCATGCACTTACCACTCACTACCCATGTTCACTGACTTTCTAGTTCCAAATCAGGGTAATTAGAGAAAAAAGCTCCATATAAAATTCCCTGTTCATGCCATCCAAGTGTAAACGCCCAAATTTCCCAAATCAAAGTTCCGTTGCTAGGTTCATATGTTGACAATTTAGGTACTTAGTAAATGTATAGTTGACAGCTTCACTTTGAAAACAAATCATCATCATGAACTTTTCTTCACATTTAACAGGGAAATAAGAGAAAAACATCAGAAAAGCAAGCAATAAGACTCACTAACCATACAAGACAACAACTGAGGTGAGACACTGACAGATAGTACCCAGCTGGGAGAGCATTGGTATATATAAATATATTTATATATATATATATATATATATATATATATATATATATATATATATATATATATATATATATATACAAACAATTTTTGTGCCTAATGAGCCAGCAGTATCTCCTAGACAGCAAAGCAACAAAGTAACCATTGGCAGATGCAGGGGGAATTCTGGCCATGGCCTCCCAAAATGCTGGAAGTGGCCAAACTTTCTTTTGGACCCCCAAATGCAGGATGAATTTTTGAAAAAAAGGAGGTTACACTAGGTCTGTAGAGAAAAAAATCTTCTCTCCCACCGCCCCTCCCCCAGGAGTGCTCATGTAGTTTGATAGGTAGATTATAGTGGTTTCAGTGGTTTCCGTGCTGTGTTCAGTGTTGTGCGAGTCCATTTGGGCATGAGTCAATGTCGAAAAGCTTGGTTTTTTGTTTGGAAGTTGGTGGCGGAGACCGTTGGCACTGCATTTTTTTACGGCACTGCCCTTCTTTACGGTATTTCAGAGCCAAATGTGTTGTAAATATATCTGTTAGATGTGTACTTTGTCTGGTAGTGCTAAGTGTATGTGAATATCAACTCGTGCCAGTATGGCGTGTGTGCCTGCGTGGATATAATATGTTTCTTAATTTAATGTCTTCTCCCTATATACAATACACATCTTGATTGTGTATGCCGTAACCAACGTTCCTCTTTGCTAGAAGTTTGAAAAAGCGCACCAAGATTTGGGCGGGAATGAAGGTGGATATCAGCGAGGCCAGGGCTGGAGCTCTCCGGAGAGGTGTTCTCAGGACGAAGGTCAGAGAAGGAATGATACATACTTGCTGGTTTTAGCCATGGGGATTTCATCCCGACAGATAATGCAAAAGGCAAGATTTTCCCAGACATTTTTGGGTATTACCTATTCCTTTCCCTCCCAGATGCCAAGCCAAAGTACTTAGGTACCTACCTACATACTTGTGCCTTAGTGCTTTTGTTACTTATCATCATCATAATCAACTTTTTTATTGCTTTTTCAACATCGACAGGTGTGGACAGAAGCGAAGGAAAAGAACAGCAAAAAAGACATGAGAAAAACAAGCAATAACCCTCGTCATCGTAAATATATCCCATAAATATGTAGATAGAAATTCAAACTTTAAAGGCCATACTGTGGAGTCGATTTTCGTAGGATCTCGTTCGGACTTCCTCCACAAGAAGATATTGGGGTCGGAGCTTTCGTACTGTATTACAGTGCTTCGTCAGCGATGATCGTTCGGAATATAAGGGGGATAAAAAGGCTTTTTATCCCCCTTATATTCCGAACGATCATCGCTGACGAAGCACTGTAATACAGTACGAAAGCTCCGACCCCCAATATCTTCTTGTGGAGGAAGTCCGAACGAGATCCTACAGAAATTCAAACGTTAATCCTTTAAGCGTTTTTGTCTAACCTCTAGTTCATTAGCAACCCCTATATCCGTATATATCGATATTATTACTCTGGTATATAGGAATGCTTTGGCTACCTACTTCTTGTTGAGTGTCTGCTTATTTATTTTGCTTGCCTTCGACAGAAGTGGCGCTACAAACCACATTTGTCGCGTGTTGTGAATATTGCTGTGAATAGTCGCAGCCCGGGCAAGACGCTCAGTGCCCCCGCCCCTCCGGAGAAAGTTCCAATGGATGAACACCGCCACTAAATTCCACCACTCACAAAATTCGTAAGTGGAAAATTAGACACCCTGACCTTGTGTTGCCAAAAAAATTGATTTGACCACTTTGAGAGACATAGGCGGATCCAGGATTGCCGATCGGAGGGGGCACCTTCCCGGGGGCGCCATCCGGACCAGGGGGCGCCACTTATGAACGGCAAAACGTATCAGGTGGGCGCCAAATCCTATCGGTGGGCGCCGACTTTCGTATCCTGGGGGGGGGGGGGAAGCGACATTTCAGGGGGCGCCATCGACCTTTCAGGGGGCGCCATCAACCTTTCAGGGGGCACCGAGGGTCGATCGGGGGGGGCACGTGCCCTCCCTTGCCCCCACCCCCTAGATCCGCCTATGTTGAGAGATACATTTCTGGAAAACAATTTATCTGTGCACATGATTTCTAGGCTTACGTCCTTGAAAAGTTAGTTTTGTATTTCTGGTACCGAGAATAGTGAAAAACCATTTTTGGCCATATGGTTGTTAAAAGCAATTATCTTGAAATTTGTATGCTAAGCAGTATATTTTTTTGATTATGTATCGTATAAAATTGACCATTTATTGCGAAGAAAATCATTTTTATCCGTATCAGCCCTTCATTTCTGCGTCCACGCCGTGTGACACCCAAATCCACTCACGACACCCTACGACACCCTAGGCATAAATACGCTGATATTTAAGTTGAACTGAAAGTGTCCGGTATTTGAATTCATCGGAACTCTACATTTTCATCAAATGAATTTTTTGGGCAACAAGAATGCACCCAGTTACCCTTCAAACATCGGCACTTTTTTGTATGGCTGGTCTAAGGCGTGGACTTACCAAAACGCCGTCCTTACAACTAGTAAATAAAAGCGGCATATTTAGGCTTTTTGAAAGACAGGTTGCATATTCGTTATTGACAAAACATTGTTAGTCTTCCCCTTTGTGTGCTTTTAGTTGCAGAATTTTCTAGCCTATAATGATTTTGAAAATTTATTTAGAAAATTTTCAAAAAGCAAATTATGTAGCTCAGGCGACCGGCAAGCAGCAAGCGATCAGAAATTTAAAGTAGTAGTCGCTCTGACGCTGTCGCAGCCCGCCGCGCCTGGCTGATTGTAGACGAAAAGAAGAAATAACAGAAAGACACGAGGCTGCTGCAGCTTCGATGCAGCATATTCATATGAAGGTGAGAATATATATGAAGAGGAGCAGGGGAATTGACAGGTAAAGAAAAGAAACTTTTAGCAAGGGCCTGGAAGAGTTCATTGCCATGATAGAAAGTTTGTAGTTTCGTCTGAGTTAGTTAAGTGTAAGCCAAGGCTTTACTGAGCCCTAGCATAGGTGTCCGTTTTGCCGGACAGAAAAACTGTACAGTGTATGTTTAGATAATAAATTTAACCAAATCTCTTCGTTATTTTTCACCACCTGCCGGTCTCGGAGGCCCCCTCTGCAGAGTTTGTCTAAGGGGCCCCGATGTTTCGTCTCAGAGGCTTTTTAGAGCTGGTCATGTGGGAGAGGATAGGAGGGGCACAAAAGTTGGTCTTTATTCCACAAATGTTAGTTTTGGTGGCTCCCAGAGTTCTTTCCCCCGAAGGTCGGTCTCAGAGGCCCAAAAAAGTTTTTTTTGTGGCAACTCACCAATGCCTTAAACAATAATTGGAGACTGCATCAGGGGGTTTCAGTTGGTAAAAATTTACCTGCTGAACCCACTTTTTCACATGGTAATGGTCAAACATTGCTGCTTGGGGACGATTTAAAAATATTTACTTAGAAAAAATTAAACAAAATATCCATCCCTTAGTTCAAACAAAGAGAAAATTAAACCAAATATCCATCTCTTAGTTCAAACAAGGGATCTGAAGTTTTCCACCTGAGTACCAAAATTGGAAAAAATTTTACTCCACCATACATTTTTAGGGGAATTTTCCACTCACTCGCCATATATTCCGAGCTGAATTTTCCACTGGACACCCTAGCGCAAAACCTATTTTGGGTCACTGCCTTCACTTGACTTCGGGACAGGCCATTTTTACGTGTTGACCTAACATGATTATGTTATACATTACTCGACTTTCCGTGACGAGATGGTCAATCATATCTAAATATTATTAAGTTGAACCAATTAAACCATATAAAAACAAGAGTAAAAAACCCGTTACTAACATGTCACATCTTTGTCTTGCTATCACCTCAACGTTGACCCCGCTGAAAAGCTTACTTGCAATTTCTTGTATTTTTTTGCAGGGTACTTACTGCGCTTCGTCTTTTCTCGTTATCATCAATATGAGTCGAGATTGAGAGCGGGCTTAAACATCTCCCATTGAGGCCCACTGGGGCGGGTTCAGAGTGCTCGATGTTGCCCCTCCCCGAGATGGAGCTTCCCTACAGTTGTATGTTCACCGACCCGGATGTGAGTCTCGTTAAAAATCGTCAACCACAAACACCAAACTTCTCCGTATGCACACACCGAGAAAGACGAGGAACAGTCCAGACAGAAGTCGTTGCCTCTTGCAGTTCGGTTCAGGCGTGGGCCACCACCGTTTTTCATTTACCATTTGACTTTTATTTACCATCTAGGTGAAATGAGAACGTTGGATGCACTCTTATTGTCGCAGATTTTCAGTGATAAGCCCGAGAACAAACATTCAGTTCGCATTGGCTGGGCTTGTCTGCCGTGTTTGTTTGAATTGGCGCTGCGTGGGTAGTGGAAGCGCCAGCTCTGTATGTGCCAGCACTGTGTCTCAGAAGTCATTTCCATAATAAGGCCTTCGAGTGCGCCGTTAATTTTGGGTGGCTTATTGCAAAGACAAAGCACTCATGAATGCAGATGCCAGGCGGGCTTCATTTGCATCCCTTCCAAACGCGCCGGCCTCAGACTGTTTCGAATCTTGTCATGAGGCTACAAGTTCGAAACAATGTTCTGCTTTTTTGCTATCTGGGCCTAGCACTAACGTGATGGGATGGAACTGCCTGAGATAAAAAAACGAGGAGGGCTAAGAAAACACCTACCCATTGCTTTGATAGGGATTGTACTGACCTACATTAGAGCCAAATGTTATTGACCTGGGTTAACATCTCCAAAGCCAAAGGAGGTTGTCATGTTCAATACTCTATTTATGTCCATCCATCCTATATATCCTATTTATCCCATCTATCTTCCAGTCTAGTTTATGGCATGATTACTGCACCATACAATTCCCTTGCGTTATGTTATTGGAATTTCGGCCTACGATGTTCTCCAGCCAGCCAACGATGCTCTTTTTTGATGACCGTGCATGCATTCTAGTCTTGCCTGCTTCGGTTTCCAGAAAAAAATGGGTGGATCTTGAAACACTGTGCTTCAGGAGTGTGGATTTTTATCTCTTTGAAGGTGCCTCGGCACCCCCACTGGTGATTTGGGCACTCCCACCAAAAGGTGAAGCAAAGTCCTTATAAAGTGCGTAAATAGAGGAAATTATCAACAAATGCTTGCTCCACCGTGCTATAGTGGCATTCTTCATCTGACCTACAACTTAATATCTTATCAAACAACGGAAAGCCTCAGACTTAATGGACAATAAAGATCGATAATGTTTCGAGTCCCGAATTATATTTTGTTGCCTTTTCACCATCCAAAACGGAGCAAAGCAGCACGTGATTCCCTCTTCTGGTATGGTATCTGGTTGTACTTTGGCAGCGCTTCCTATTGGTCCTCACTATCTATAACACGTCCGACGGTTAAGGTTTTAGGTTTATAAACGTCTCTCTCCTCCTTCCCTCGGTTACCTTGGGACTAGGCCCCAATCCTCTCCACTCAGCAAAAACCCATCACGACACTCCCGACTTCAGCGAACTCGGCCGCCGGCTAGCCTGTGCTGACTGCCGCCGTCTCGCCTGTAACGAAGAGCAGCCTCGGATGGTGTGGCAAATAATCAAGCCAATAGAGGGCAAGGAATGGCTAGAAACGTTTGAAAAAAACATAATGGCAATACATCTCCTGGTTCATGGTTTAAAGCTCTATCATTTTCATGGAAAAATTCCCGCTGAATTTCTCGCGATACAAGTGAACGCGCCTCCACCAATCAGCGGCCGCCATCCGCCGGCGGCCGCGATTGCCTGCGGGCACAGAGGTTACAGAGGTCACGCTGTGCACCACTGACGCCAAGTTCAAGCCTCAGTGGGGAGGGGTCGCGGGCGGATTGTAATTTCGACATGAATGGTGTTGAAAATGGTGGTCGTTGTGCCTGGTGTCAGACTGAGGCAGGAGGACCGGTGTAGGAGACATTCTATGCCCGTGGGTAGATAAATGGGTTGGACGTTTGTGCAATATGCACTGCGCAGTGCCGATAACACTGGAAGAACATGAGTACGAGTTCATGAAATGAGTTCGGTATATGAGTATGCTTGGTGGATAAAATTGCAGGCACAAGTTTCCAGTCCGTAGTATTTTTCGGTATCAGGGTTGCTGATGCAGCTTTTCAAGACTTCTTAAAATTGACACACTTATTAGTAATACAACACACGCGGTGATGTGACATACACGCTTATTTGACGTTTCATGCGTATGCAACACTAGAAGTTTAAAATGCTAAAATGACAATTTGAGGCGGAGAAAAGTTCTGATCGTGTAAAAGGAGGGTCCAAAGAAAAGCACAAAATGCCCGAGGGAATTAAGTGATAAGTCTGTATATTTTAATGGCATGAACATCACTGTATTCCCTTTAGCATACGCCATTCCCCTACCAGTTACCACATCATTTCGATGTCGCCGCCACTCGGCCTCCAGGCAGCCAGAAGCCATTGTGCACGGGTGTCTAACCGTGATTGTCCGACCTTCTATCATTAGACCTGTAAAATATGTTTATATGCTATAATACTCTACCATTAATATCCCGGGTGACGTCGCCGTTCCTAGTTACTTATTGTTTATTATTATCATTATTTGTGAAAAGTTATGTACCGTTGTTATATTAAGACGTTCAATTCTCAGCATTCGCATTATACCTAATTTGGTGGAATTGAGGCAGTAGGTGATTTCACAAGTAGTGTCCATCATTGAAAGGGCGAATCCTAGAGAAAAAAATTATTTTGATGGTAGATGCAGATTTTTAGGTCAACATTTCCGTGCCGACCAAGACAATACAGCGCACTAGAATTTAATACGAAGATGGGAGAGGATAATAATGAAACATTGAGCAATGTTAATTAAATCTTTCGAGCGACGACAATTTTTTAGGGGCTGGATGTTTTTAGTATGTTCAAAATGGTTAAAATTGAATTGTGAAATCTTTATAGCACGGCACATGTCAGTGGAAACGGTGGATGAACGAGTCTCTAAATAAAGCAGTAATGGGTTGTTGCGTGGATTTTAATGAACGGTGCCATGCAGGGCTGTAAACTTATATCTCTTTGGCGCTGTCCGGGCATCCGGGATGGAATATCGAGAATAATTAACAAAACAAAAATGGGAAAAAACGTGTCCCCCCCGCGTGAGGCCACGGGCCGACAAAAACAAATAGATACAGCCCAATTCAACATAAATATTACAAGCCAGATGCTTATAATACAATAAAGGACCAACTACAAATCCACGGGCAGCGGGCAGCAGGGTTAACCCGCTGTTCCCGGATCCCAAGTCCCCAAACCCAGGGGCCCCGCCTGGACCCACCAACCACCACACAGTTTCTCACATACCGGCAGCCCAGGAAAATAAACAAAAAACGTCCGCACCATAAAGCGTAACCACAGCCACAGACCAACCAAGTTCCCAGCGACACTCGGGGTTGGGTACCCCCAACCGGATATGCCGCCAACTCTTTTCTTGTTGGAAGAGTTTCTCGGGAGCCAGCTTGCTCCTTGTTCATGGAAGCCGCTGGGCCTTGAACGGGGTCGGCTCCGTGGAAGCCAGCGGCGCTGACCACTCCGTTACCGCGCCCCCAGTTCTTTATGACAGGACTTGCAACATATGACATTGTGTTCACCGGGAGCCCTTGTTTTTCATATGCATTGGCTGCATAGAATTTCAATTTGTAGCCATTCCATTATCTTTTTTAGTGCAGAACTTTAATTGAACTTGGAAATATTGACGTTCAGTTGCCTCCGAGGCAAATCTTTTTTTCTTTTGTATGCAAAACTTTTTTTTGTTTTTGGAGATTTGGATGAGTACAACCTGCTGGGAATTGTTTTGCATGAAAATCTCAGAACGTAACACAAATGCTTAGGTGTATATTTTTGTTTAGAGTTCTCACAAAATCAACATAGATACCGAAAAATTGTCAAGGAACAAAGTTGAAGACCACTCCCCTCTTCTCCTGTGGCTTGCAATACATTGTTCTTTTTGTACAAAATATAACGAATAGGACTGACATTTTCCGTCTCAAATTTTGTGCTTGTGATGAATCATATGGGCAAGTAGACATTCCAAAACATGACATATATTGGATTAACATGAGCAGGCTGATTAAAAACAAACTAACTATTTCTACTTTTAAATTTATATCTTCCTTTCATAGCAGGGCATGCCGCGACTTGGTAACCCATCACCGCCTGGGAGTCCGATCGGACCCTCCCCCGGTTTTTTTTGGAAATGATTCCGAGCTGATTCAAGTGAGACGCGCCTCGCTTTACATATCTCTAGGTTGATCAATTTGATAACTTGTAAGGTCCGGTCAACGAGTTATGACGCCATTATGAGGTGATGAGGTGTGAGGTCCCATATGAGGTAGTTCTGTTCTTCTAAAACGAGGCTGACAGAACTTGGGTTCTAGATGGGCTAGACAAGTTTCTAAATATTTGTCAAAGGCTCTTGAAACGAAAAACTTGTACGCTGTCATTTATTTTTGGGGCAGGTCAATGCCAAAATCAGCAGAGATCACCAAAGGTCACCTGTCTCAAAATTTTTTTATCTCAATAGCTTTTAAACGGAACAAGATACAGTATTTTCTTTGTTATCATTACAGTTAGCATAAACAAGGATTCAACTGACATGCAACACGACCTTGAAAGTTCATAATTTGAGCTTGACCTGAGGTCAAGGTCCTAATTTAACCTTACAGGGTCATGGCACATATAATTTAAATCCTTGGACCAGGGCAATCATATTGATGTCCCCGATTTTGTTCTAGGTCCTATGGTTCCCGAGTTATTAGGAATGTTCTGAATGGGTATAAACTGAACCCATTTTGGCTCACTGTGACGTCACAGGTCAACGGATATGGCTTAAACTCGGCTCCAGAGTAGAACATGGTCAGGCGTATCCAGTGCCTTTTTCATTTTTTCCGTATCACTTCCGGTTCCTGAGATCAAAGGGGGAGGGGGAGGGGGAGATCGGACCCCCGGGCGTGGTATGTACGAAAAGAGGCCAGGCAGTGCCAGGTTATCATAGTGTTTCTGATGCCAACACGCGCATTGGCGGGGGCGTGAGCCACCTTTGCTATGACGGGGCAGGGGCGGGTACTTACCCCCTCCCTTTAGATGTCGAGAACCACGCTAAATAGCAAGAAACGGTAAACGGCGTTCTATAGTCCCAGAGCTGCAAAAGTCGGGCCGGGCATAAAGTGCCCGACAGATTTTAGGGCACGGTATGGTCCTGCGACAGATCTTACAATCTGTGAGAAAAAATCTTGAAAGGAAACAGAAAATATTTTTGTTCTAAAAAACTCAATATTAGAATTGTCACCTCTTTCACCAACAAGTTTTTCATGAATTTGCACCTCTCCCATATCAAGCCAGTGTGCGGCAAGAACCGATGGAAAATCGAGGGACTTATGAATCGAGGACCTTTGAATAGAGGGCCTTATGTACAGAGGGCCTTTTAAACGTCACCCAGAAAATCCTCTGCTGGAAAAATTCCTTCACCGGCCTGTCGGGCCCGATTTGTATTCCATAGCACGCGACAGCTTGGCCCGACAGGCCGCCGTAAAGGCCTTTAGACAGGCAAAACAGTTTTTTCCTTCGTTTCCTTCGTTTGGAAGTACGCTCAACGCTGCCGCAAGGGCGGTGTTTGAACAGCGCCCTTGGTGGGTGGAGGCAATACGTTTGAGTAAACTGGTTGAGCCTGGATTTCAGCGTCCATAGCTGAAGGGCTGATAAATGGCTCCGGTTAAGATGAAGCCCCTTCCACCGTCCCGTGTCAAGCTTAAATGTGGATTTGAGGGATGTGGGTATTTTGGCTAAAAACGTTTTTTAAGGAGCATCAGCGAATCAAGCATTCTGGGCTGCCCTGCAAGTTCAGGAACAGTGGTTTTGGCCAAGGAGGTCGTTTTGAAGCATGGATCAAACAGCGGGCAGATCAGAACAGTGTGGGGAGAAAACAAACAAGTAAGTGATGTGGTGTTCGTTGTAATTTCGGCAGCTTACATTTATTTCCACACAGTATGTTATGCTCACTGTTGATCAATAATTTTAAATGATATTAATAAGGGAAAAATGAATTTTACCAGTAGACTGGTCAAATTAGACTAAAACATTTGATTTTCCCTTCCGTCTTCTTTTAAATCCAATGCCTGCTTGTCCAGAATTAACCACAAAAGTTGCATACCTTCATCAGTGGATTTGTAGATGCCAAATAAACAAAACTCTTCACCTTTCCACATTAATTTGAGTTTTAGGTACCAAACTATTTCTCCCATTTCATTTTATTCACTTACCTAAATATGCCTATGATCTATGTCAAAGGGACAAAGATATAACAAAAACACAGCCTAGTGCAACCTTTAATCATTCCTTTTACTCTAACTTCCTTGGAAACATGATATTTATTTGACATTTACTATCTAACTGACTTAAGGTTATTTATTAGCCTCATGAACTTCAGATCCTAAACCACGTACCCTCATGAAATGAGCACGGCAATGCATGAAAAACTTTGAAATAGCCAACAGCTTCAAAATTTAGGACTTTTCATGTAAAAATGCATTTAAAAGTCATGGAAAGCTAATATTACATGTTTGTATTCAACTACAAGTAGCCATGATCCTTAAAAACACTTCGAATATCAAAAAAGTACCCCTCCAATCTTGTTTGTCTGGCCATCAGACAAAATCCATATATAAATTTTGGGGTTCCTTCCAAATTACCCCCTCCCACCTCCAAAAACTGAAATCATGAAAATCTGTAGAAGCTGGCATAAGTAACCGCATGGTATGGGAACCAGGTCAGCTTTCTTCCATTCAAACTATATTTTTAAGTATTCTGGGCTGGACTATGTAACATAATAACAAAATATCACTTATTCTCATTCTAGTGCAGCATTTTTGGTCAATGGCGGCTGCAGAGGACTGAAAAAGGGGGCTGCTTTTCATGATATTGTATATTTCCACCTGTGACTTAAATTATCTGAATTCAAGACTGAGTCTTATTCAAGACCCAGTCGAGCTGACTTTGACACACACTATTTGTGTGCTGTACGTCCACAAATCTCAAATTACATCCAATAATAAATTTCCTTCACCAATGGTGACTCCAGAAAATGAGAATTGGTGGTTCGGTATTCAATTTGTTATAGGTTTCTGCGGATAACCTTAATTTCCTGAGCACGTCTGATAATTGAAAACCCGAAGAACAGTCTCAGTTCTAGAGTTTAAAAATTAATAGACTTGTGTCATTCCACTTAGATTTGCCATAGGCGGCTTCAGAGCACAAAAATAAGGATATCACACATATAAGGATCAGAGCACAAAAATAAGGATAATGATATCCATTGGTGCCAAACTAGAAGTTTTTATGCTAATTTTAGTATTTTCTATTAAGAATGTGGAAAATGAGTAGGAACATTTTACCAATTGAATGGGTTTTAGACAATTTTAATAGTCCTATCCTAACCACCCGACAGATTTGGAGGTTTTTCGAAAGTGCCCGACAGATTTGAGATATTTTGCAGCTCTGCCATCCAAATATTGCTGGAAACATACGTAAAACAATTATTGGGCCAATTTTAAGGTTACTAGAGGTAAACGTATGTCACCGTAAGTATATAATGGAAATGACCGTTTTTCGGGCCTTACATCTGGACTAGTAGAAACAGAATAAAACAATCTAGACAATTGGAATCATCCTGGGCCAACCTCCTGGGTTATTAACCTATGACGTCACACAATAAAGTTTTCCCAACAATGTATGTATACTTACAACTGACGTGATATGAGCCGTTGGGTTGTAGAATGTAGGTGAGGATCTAGGTTTTGACCTGAGGCCTTGACTAATCATTGATTAATTTTATCCATGACCTCATACTATAACATACGTCATACTGGATACCGATGGAAAACACCTGTGACCAGTTCTGACAGCGTCATTGCAGCAATCTTGAGGTATGACTGACTGAGTGATATCAAAGCATGTCTGAATTTGAGCGATATCAAGGCATGTCTGACTTTGCGCGATCCCAAAGTAGGTCTGACTCTTAGCGATATCAAGGTATGTCTGACTCTGAACGATCTCAAGGTGTGTCTGACTTTGAGCGATCTCAAGGCATATCTGATTCTGAGCGATCTCAATGTATGCCTAACTCTGAGCTATCTCAAGGTATGTCTGACTTTGAAAAGCTGTAAGGCGAACATATCTGTACCAGTCTTCAAAATTCCTTCACCAGTCGGCAGGCACGGATGCAGGGGGGAGGCACTTGCCCCCAAACAGAAAAGCTCGGGGCAAAACTATGTTCCCCCCAAAGCTGTCGACCTCCTTTTTGCTCGGTCTCTTTTCTAGTTTATAAGCAAGATTTTGGTGCTTCAAATCTCAACTTCAAACAGAACCAGCCAACTTCTGTGTAAACATTGGGCCTTGGATAGGAAAACAACATCCGGTGGGCATACTTTTCAGCCGGTGACTTACTTTTTTGTTTTTCTTCTTTTGTTTATGTACCCCGAAAACCTACCGTCTAGTTAAATAGTGGCAAAACATTTCACCGTTGACTTGTTTTCGAACTTTGCTTGCCCCCCCCCCAACCGACCGGTTAAATCCGCCAGTGCCAGTCGGAGTGCTTAAACATGCTCTCAAATGTCAGCTGGTAGCGTTTCTCAGTGTTGTCCGGTTGTCTCATCAACTAAAAAAGGCCGTGAGCCTCTGTAGCCTCCCTTACTGCGTGTTTTGAGGAAGTGTGTCTGATAAATAATTTGGAACGGGATTCGGAGCATTTTAAAAATTGGAAAACTATAAAGTATTCTGGCCATCTTGAACATATTGGCTAGTGGCTATCTCAAATATTCCGACTATTGGTTGCACCTACATTTGATCTGAAGTTTGAAAATGGATTTCTGCGGGGTCCGTGGATCCTCCCATTCCATCTGGCAGGTAATAACACTCGTAAATTTACAGCGTCTCCAAAAAACCTTTGATACTCCTCCGGCCGCTGGGAAATACCATCTGAGCCTCTCGGTGCACGCTTCTAACGGCGTTATCCCCCGCTCCAGGGAGTCTCCAATCCAACTTGGCTACAGTGGGGAGGGGGTTGAACCACCCCTGCATCTCCGCTCCTCTCGGAGATAGTGAAAGACATAAATGGCTGTATAGGGCTACGCAAATGTATCACGAAATAAAAATTTAAAAGGACACATTGGGCTCAGGTCAATATTTAGGTCATGATAGGTCAAGGATCAGGGGTTAAGGAAGGTAAACAGCTAAATAACACATTTAAGGGTTCTAGAGGCTGACTAGGTTGAGCTGGAACAAATATTTGGGCATTGCTAAAGCCATCACATCACGGTGAACCTAACGGTGTCTAGTACCTACGACTACACTACACTAGGTCAACATATACCTAGCAATAGTCTGATCCTAGGTCATGTCAAGGTCAGTGACGGATCAAATGTGATCACTATGCTGATCAATTGGCATGAGTGTTAATATGAGTTCAGTCACAATAACATCAAACCATTTTATCAACATTCCCTATAAGGTTTGAAATGGTGCATCACCATTCCTAATATCGTCCCTAAGAATAACAAATCATCACGTGATTTCTTGCCAAGGCCGACCCGAACCTAAAAATATGCTTAATCAATCTCAAATGACCAGCCGGTGGCCAAAATTCAAAACTTTCAACTCGGCCATGGAGGGTGACCACCTCGTCACTAAAACTATTTTCATGAAGTCAATCCACGTCATGTCTACAGTGGTCCGGTTTACATGCGTCTTATTACTGACCAACAGTTCGGCCAACTTGGCCGACGACCTGGTCAATCGTGCTTTTCCACGCTCTTTAGCAGCGGCGTGCATGCACGATGTCAAGTCTGACTTTTCTGGGGCAAGCTGTAAGATTCGGATTCAGCATGAACAGCTCTTGCTTTCTTCTAGACCCAAATTACACTTTTTTATGACAACATATTGCGTGTTGTCTTTATACTTGCTTCGTCATAGCAGATTGTCCCGCGCTCTCGGCCGCAGTGTCACGGAAATATCAGGAAAAGCGTGGGAATTGGCGTGATTGATCAAGTGACCGGCCGATACCAACGCATATAAACAGGACTAGTAATAGACCCATATTCGGCTATTTTTCGTTTGTTTCCATGCCTGATCATTCGAGAGGCTTTGGCCTGTCCATGCCCCTAAGTCGTCGAAATGAAATTGTAAGTGCCACAAATTGGGGTAGTTTGTGAGACTTCAAGTAAGTTTATCTCAGATAAATGCAACAAACCTATTTTCACTGATGCCTCTCAAAAATATCTTTAGAAGAGAGGTTATTTGACCAAGCCTGGCGACCTGACCTCAGACGAACCAGACCTGAAATTTGGGAAAATTTCGTACAAAGGAAAAGGAACAAAGCGTGACAGATACGACGCTCTTTGTGCTGTTGATTTCTTACCACCCTGAAAGCTCGACGGGGGCCTTAAACAACTCCCATTGGGGCGAGGGTTAACGAGGTTAAGGAGTGTCCGAACATGTTGCCGGCATTAGCGCGTACGGCGGTAGGGATTGGTGCGTTGCCTGGACAGCTGAGACAGCCGCGCTGACGCTGGAAACACTGCACACACTGCACACCCGAGCGTGGCAACGGGCCGTTCGTGAGCGTCCAAATCCGCGCGGCCGTAATGAGGCGGGAAGGTGGCGGCCACAGTCGCAGGCATATTTGCCGCGCTCTCCTGCTGCCCCAGAAGGAAGCTGTCCTGCATCTGCTGGTGAAAAAATACACTGGCACTGCCGTCCCACAATGGAGTTGGGTGGTGCTAAAACAAATGCTTCCCAAATCTGGCAGATCAGAGGAAATAATGTATCAAGAAAGATGCACATATCTGTGAGATAGTTCGATGGCAGTCAGAATACCAGAAAGGGATGTATGTCAAGACCACATGGATAAGTAGAAGACGACACACAGTAATGACGTGTATCTTACAGTAATGCATTCATCTCACAATATTTCATCATAATTGTTAGATGAAGCCTCCGAATAAAATTTATCAAAACAAAAGAATGTCACTAAACATTTGTAATAAGCTTCATGGCTCATTAATCCTATTATGCTAAATTATATTGCTCATTATTTATTGTACCTGTCTGAACCCATCATAATTGTGAAGGCAAACTGGGACGCAGTGCCAGTGGACCAGCAAGAAGCTGCTATTGACCACTGGGCCGTGGATACAGAGTTGTGTCCTGACACAGTCCAGGCCGGCCATGCGTCGGAGGCAGCTTCCCAGAAGCCCGTCGCCTGGACCTCTCCCACAACTCAATCAACTGCGCGGCCTAAAACACCAGCCGGGCCGCTCCGAAGCCTGCCGGACACCGTTCATCAGACCAGTCCTTTTCGTATCAGGCCCGGCCCCCGCCATTCATTGGCGAGAGAAAAAGGAAGACGGATGGTCGATTCGCATGCAGTGGAGCGTCACGACCGTCGGCCGCGGCGCCTGTCGGCTCTGTTCGCCGCTGTCAGGCGCCTCCACACACTGTTCGTCGTCCGGCTCAGAAACGCCAGGTTCGCGCCAGAGCCTCTCCGGGTCGGCGCCGTCGCCTCAGTTCGCTTGTCTGATGACGGCGAATCGCACTAATGTCGCTGGCTGGCTGTGGCGCATCGCTGTCAGAG
The DNA here is from genome assembly GCA_034440635.1 of Lepas anatifera. Classification (NCBI taxonomy): domain Eukaryota; kingdom Metazoa; phylum Arthropoda; class Thecostraca; family Lepadidae; genus Lepas; species Lepas anatifera. Next base: position 79,546 of record JAOTON010000061.1, on the reverse strand, counting down.
TTGGCTGTTGGTGGGTTTTAAGTGGTGGATGGGTGTGGTGTTCCAGCCGTTTCAGCGAGACATTGGTGCAGTGTTCTCTTCTCGGGCGGGGAATCCCGGCGTTTAGAGCAGACTCCGGAGGCTGGAGCCGGTTGGCTGCGCCTATATACTCCCCAGCGACGCCCCGGTGTCGCGGCACAATGACCTTACTCCTCCAGGCATGAAGAGCGGTTTCGGAATGGAAATGCATCGATTCACGGGCCTTCAAAAGGCTTCTCTGTCCTGCCATTTCCTTGGCACATTGTCATTGGCGGCTCAATACTACAACTCAGGATATTTTTTGCCATAAAATGCGTTACGTTCATGACAATCCTTCCAGTAGGGCTGGTTTACAAGATGGGACGGGAGAGCCGAAGGTAGACAAACGGGAGAGATTTAGAGGAGTGGGGGAGGAAGGGAATACCAAATGGTGGTAGAGTGGATATGGATGGATGGGTGATTACATACTGCCTCGCTATTCCCTGCGAAGCGTAAACTGGCAGCAAACGGAACCTCAATTTTACTACCAAATACACAGAGTACTGTAGTGAAGCAATCGAATTCGGCCCCCTATATAGTGTATAACATATAGGGGAACTTGTAAGAAACCAGAGCGAGTGTGGATGGTGCTAGTGTTCTGGTCGGTCCAAATACACCCGTACATGCATATCTTCTAACTACATACTAATACAATCATACTCTTTAATCCAAGCATAGGCTTAAAACGTTCTAATACCCATGAGCTAGTACGGTTCCTAGGAATTGAATCTGTTCATACTTGGCTGGACAGTTTTTGGTTAATTACTATCAAATTATTGCTTACTATGCTATTCCTTGATCTGCAACATTCCCGTTTGCTTTCATGCTGTTTCGCCCGTGGCTTTCAAATAAATGTCTAAAAATGGCTGCCAGCTTCATATATGGAAATGTATTTTCAAAAAGTGTGGTATGCGCCTCTTCCGTGACATTAAGATTTATTGCAAATCATTTAAAAAAGAAATGCGACGGTGACGGCCAAGTATTAGTGGGTAAATAAGCAATAATTGGGAAATGCACCTGTAGGCTAAATCCCGATCAAGTGGGCAATAAACGCTGCGTTGTCCCACTGGGTCAACAACTAGCGAGCAGAGTGTGTGCAGATTCCATTGCAGGGGATGTACCTCAACGATCCATACGGAGACAATCCACCCAAGCTCGTAAATGGTCCGCGCCCGTTCAAGTTGTCTGGAAACTGGCGACGGTAACGTCATTGTCGGGATGTCGGAGGCATGTTACAGCTTGATGTATAAGAAAATTGAATATATTTGTCCGTACTCAGGAAAGCTTGGCAATGACTGCAAGGTGTAAAAAAACTATTTAGTTCACAAGTTCGGTCATTTATCTAGCCGGTGCAGAGCTTTTCTGACCCTGACCTAGGCTTGATGTCAGGTCACTACCATTTGACCAAACAAGATCATATTATACATCATTTGATTTTCCACAATGAAAGAAATCCAATGATGCCTAAAAATTCGCTCTAAACCCATTTGAGTAAAAATATATAGGGGACAATGTACACTGTCCTGTTGTAAGCCTACGGAACCTTCCCTAACCTGACCTGACTGACTGAGGCTGACCTTGATATTGGCCTGACATGAAAATAGTTAGCATAATGTCCCTTCGTCTCTTCAAGAGCTTTCAAACGCCGTCCGTAATTTTTCATTAGCTTTTCTGAGAAATTTTACACGGAGGGGGCAAAATACGCCCTGTGCAGAAGGAGGAGTCATGCCAGGGACCCCAACTAAAGCGCGTATTAAAAAAACGATTATTTAGTGTAGAATATAAAATTATAAATGTCTACAATTCGACAAGAAGAAGGATAACATGGTTCATTTCCAAAATCAACGCCATCAACTCAGTTCAAGACATATATTCATATAACACACTCATTTTGGCCGTTGAAGTGAGTTTTGACGGAAGTTTTAAGTGCTAAAACCTGTCAATCTGTTGTTCGTAAATAACTATAGTAATTTACACACTAACACAAGTGCATTATATTGGGAACAAATATAAACTTTTATCACAATAATATGCGCAACAACTTCGATTGGGAACTAGATTGTGCACACGAAGATTAAATGATAAAAACGCAACTCACTGTTTTCTTTTCTTTGGCTGAACGGGGCCGACGTTATGTGCAACATTTACTGTTTACTGTTACTTTTACTGTTATTAATGTTCAATGTTTGATATTTAGCGGAAGTGTAGGGCAGGAGATGTAAGAGAGTGACGTGTTGGGGATGGAACTTAAATTGACAGGCTAGCATCCCCGGGATACTAAAACACTCTCATCAGCCTGATGAATTTCGAGGAAACATTTTAAATGGGTTCGATGTGTATTTTTCTTGTAAAGTAGCTTGAAATGACTTATCACAAATTATGCTGAGAGATACTACGCATCGATAGAAGGATCGAGTTCTGGTCAGAATACAAACGTGTCTGTCTTGCCTGTCCAACAGTACGCATCACGTCTTCACCAGTCCTGGGGCATTGATGCTGGTTTCTGAAGCATAAGAACAGATAACAAGACCGCCTGTTTCAGCCTGTCGGTTTCGACAATACTAGCCAAACCCCAGCGCAATGGCTGGTGGCTGGGACGGCGCCGACGCCGTGATGGGGCCGTTTGCCGAAAGTGGTGTGATTTTCCCTCCGGCAGCGTCGACACTCATAAAGTCGGAAGTAGAACAGATGGTGCCGGCCACCGTCTGGATGAGCGGCTGATGCGCCCCGCGTCGGCGCCGACGGCCAGAGCTCCCCGTTACCAGCGCGAGCCGTATTCCGCCGACAATATAATCGCAGTGACCTGAGAACAACTGGTCTGAGCTTCATAACATTGTCTGTCGGCAATTTCACTCCGCATGGCCGCGCTAACCGTTCTGAGGTTGAGGTCTGGGTGGCGCAGTTGGTTAGCGCGCGTGTCCGGTCAGGCCTGTGCCACCCTGAATATTCTGCCGGGGTTACGAGTTCGAGGCCTCCCAGAGACAGAATTTGGTGCCCAGCTCAAGTTTAGCTCTCTTTCTTTCTCTCTCTCTCTCTCTCCCTCTCTCCCTCCCTCCTCCTCTCTCTCTTTTCTCTCCCTCTCCCCTCTCTCTCCCTCTCTCTCTCTCTCTCTCTCTCTCTCTCTCTCTCTCTCTCTCTCTCTCTCTCTCTCTCTCTCTCTCTCTCTCTCTCTCTCTCTCTCTCTCTCTCTAGCAGGCAGCTTGCAGGCTTTTAAAACATGATATAGTTTGCTACCCACATCCAATCACGCTTAGTATCTAATCATCGCCGTCGGCTCATTATTATCCTCACTGTTTGATGAAGACATGGACACGGACGTCGAAAGTGGAAGGAGGGGGTGAGGGTGCGGGGGGACGGGTCTCCGTTCTTGCGAATTAAAAGGGAGTGTCGCCCCAAAAATGTTGAACCTCGACTTGCTTTTTCACTTTCTCCCTGTTACCTACGTGAATTTACATAAATGTGAATGTGTTGTTGAGATCCATCGTCGCTTCTGTTACATTTTGAGCAAAAATCTCACAATTTGCCGCCCAGACCCCCCAATCCTCATGATCAGTCCGGGGTCCTTCCCCTAATAAAAATTCCGTGATGACGCCCCTGTGCATGGTGGTGGTGTTGATATCATCACAAATGTTACAGGCAAGAGGATGTAGGTGATGAAATCTCACGGGGGTGTCAAATGGCCAATAAAACATTCAAGGATCATATTGCCTTACCAAATGCTGCAATATTTCTGAGAGGGAAATTCACAAGAATTGCTTATGCCCTACCAGGCTGAACACTCATTGGAAACTCGGGGCATAGTATAGGGTTACCTTGTTCAAGGAGTGTGAAAATAATTTGCCATTGCATAAGTCAAACTGCCTCGATTGTTTTCGCTCAGCATCAAAAACTATTTGAAATGTAATGCACTCCACTTCACTATTTCACATTATCTGATTTAGATATTGCTGTAATACTGAAACAGGTCCATGACGAAGCATTCCTAAAGTGTGCTTTGTGTTGCCTTTTCCATACATGCTGTTCAGTTTTGGCGCGACACACAATGTGTTTTATCTGGGCATTCAGTGCCCAGGGAGTATTCAAAAGCTTACAGCAGGCCATGCTGCTTGAACATCTTCAGAGACTGAGGAGTGTTCTTTTGGAGAAAAATAACTTTAGAAGTGGGCCGAAAAACATGCAAGTCATTTACCTACACCTGCCCCATTGTCAAGCGAATCTCTCCGGTCTGTTCGTGACAAAGAAGATGCTTAGTATCTTAATGCAAGCTTCATTTACCTATGCGTCAGAAATGCATCAGGTGGTCAGGATATTGCGCAACGTTTCAGTGGTAATGCGCACCGAGTTCAATCAACATATCTCGTAGTGCGGTTATCATTTTGAATTATAGCTACCGGTTTAATTCTGGATACTCCAAGAATGTACGCCTGTCAAGATAAGCGGCCTCATTTCCAGAACTGGTTTTTTATTTACTTTCGGATAGAGGTGACCTTTGATCTCAAAGAGAAATGAAATAATCCAGCAGAGTGAGCTGGCAGTAAGGGTTAAGACTATAACATTGACGCCACAGTTACAGTGGTGGGGCGAGCCAACGACGGGCCACAAGCAAACATCCTACATCCCTCCATTACTTAACTCTGCTAGCGAAATTATTACTGCGGATGAAGACAAGGCGGAGCTTCAAATTACTTCTTTGTTTCACAGACCCAATATGACACGGATCTTGACCTTGAACTCTGAACTTTGACCATGACCTTCATCTGAGGTTAGTCTGATATATCATCCCTCTTATAATAATGATTAATAATAATATTTTTTTATTTCACACTCATGGTGTATATCACACATGCTTTCACATGCGCATCACAGATCATTACACGTGCCTATCATATATCATCAGTCAAATACACACACGCCATAATATAGTACATAATACTTGCCTAAAAACACTGTTTGAGGCAGCCCTAATCGACCTCAAATCAACCAATGCCTTCTTTGATCTCTGCGGCTTTGTGCGATATCAATTCCTCTCAGGCATCACCTAATGTCTGAGTAGGAGCTACTGTCCAAATGTAATTGCTAGAGGCCATATTTTATTCTAATATACAAGCAATTTTGGGCTAATATACCTTCAAGAGAGACTTTGCTAGTCCTCAAATTAGCTAAAATGGAGTTGTTACTTGTGGAAAGAGCTTTCTTAAACAGTAGCTTGTAGGACGTTAAGACCCCACAACTCTGTCTCCAATGCAAGCGAACTGATCCGACCGTGCAATTGTGGCGATCTCAATGTTAATGTTCAATGTTAATGTTAACGTTCTCAGGCGTGTTTATGTTGAAAAACACCCCCGGTGGAAGCTGCAACAAACACAAAACACGTTTCGGCTTCATTTGTGAGTCTTATATCGTCGGATAGAGGCCTCACTTATGCAGGTTCCTCCACTGGAAACGAGCAGAACATAATTTGAACCGTCTGATCTCGGACCTTACTTCAGTCCGATATTGACAACTCCTCGGACCAGGCCCGGCCACTCTTCATTCGTTACGATCGCCCGGCGGCGGTCGTGAAATCCGACTTGGACGCCTGCTCTGTAGCTACTGAGAGCAGGCTCGGGAAGCTAACGATCTAGTTAACTCGCCTTCAGTTGATTGCCGCGCTCGTCGAACTCGGCTCCCTGACGATTTGTGGCCCAGAACATAATCTCCGGGGATCTGCTTCGTATTCTCTTCTCTCCCATGAGCTCGGGATCGTTATCTTTCCGGTCGTAAACCAAAATGCAGGCTCTGATCCTATTTCTGGGTCTGGCCAGTTGGAAGACAGTCCGAGTCGCTCCAGCACTGGTGCGGCCGGACCGCTGGCCTGGGGTTCCGTGTCGTCCTATAATGTTCGCACGTACCGCTGCATCCAGTCGCGCCCGTGCCGCGCGCGCGCCGGGTTCCGCTGACCCCAAACGGAGAATTCACTTTCACCGGGGTCAGTGTGAGGTGACCCGGCGCTGATGTACCAGCATAAATCACGTCCCCCGCCGGGCGGCGTCCGCTAACACGAGGTCTGCTACCCCGGCACCTGATAAAAATGCAGCCGCATCCGTCAACCTGTGACGGCGGCTGACAAAATGTTTTTACACATCGCTGCCGGCCAGCCTGTCATCAATATCCGCATGCGAGGTAAGCACTAGCAGAAGGATGGTTAGAATAAGCTCTTAGAAGGTAATACTATCTTACAGAGGATCTAATTGACCAGAAGACTCACAACCGTAGAGTGACTTTTTCACGGTGGATATGACTATCCATGTACTGAAGGCCTGGGCGTGAAGAGCAAGGGAATAGGGCTACCCGTCCGGATCTAGGTTGTGAACCAGGGAGACGTCCCCCAAGTTTTTGATACCCGACCGACGGCTTTCGCCTCTTTTTCCCGTTTTCGACCTGGGCTTACGCCAATATTCCCGAATTCGTTTCGGGTGCACTGCCTGGAATACGGTCTTCTGGACAGCTACTAAATTCTGGCTAAACATTTTCAAAATCATTTAACGGTCTATTCAATCTAACCATACGACTTCGAGAAACAACAGGTTTTGCCCGTCTGAAACCGTTGTCTGGCGCTCACACGGTGTGGTGAAGCTGAATCAGCGGGTTGCGCCGACCCGACCTCTTCGGGCACGGCCACAATTCAGGAAACATCCCCAAGTGGGGACAATGGTGATGCGGATGCTCAGAGAGGCAGCCTTGTGTCCGGACTGGCTGCCTCGCCGCGCTGCTGCAGTGCACATCCAACAGATCGCACGCAGTAGCCTATGCCAGTAAAAACAGCCATTGTGCCGTCCACCGCGGTTTTCCGTCGCATGCACACAGGAACCTTCCAGTGGCGAAGGAAATAGTTCACCGTGTCGTGACAGATAATAGCCCGGAAAACGTTTTTATGGTAGCGTTTTAAGTTCATTGATATCTGGGATTGAGAAAGAACGCGGGGTGTTTAACACGCGCAGTGGAGGGGCATCCGTGGACACTCATCGCGAGTGGAGCGGTGTCAATGCGCCGTGGAGGGGCGTCCGTGGACACCCATCGCGAGAGGAGCGGTGTCAATGCGCAGTGTAGGAGCGTCAGTGGACACTCATCGCGAGTGGAGCGGTGTCAATGCGCAGTGGAGGGGCGTCAGTGGACACTCATCGCGAGTAGACCGGTGTCAATGCACAGCGAAGGGGCGTCAGTGGACACTCATCGCGAGTGGAGCGGTGTCAATGCGCAGTGGAGGGGCGTCAGTGGACATCCATCGCGAGAGGAGCGGTGTCAACGCGCAGCGGAGTGAGGCAGACCTGAAGTGCCCCGCTGAGATCTTTAAACCAACCGTGTTAGAAAACACCGGTTTTGAGTTCTGTGGGGCAGTGGCGGCTTACATTAACACAATTTTTTAATCGTTTCTAGGTCAAGCAAGGTTATAACCAATTGGTTGAATCTCGGCAATGCTGAAAACAAATTGAGAAATCCCGTGGTTATGAGGAAAAAGTTGTGAAAACACTAAAGTGTATTGGTATATATGTATGAAGAGGGGTTTCAATCCCGGATTATTTTGTCGATCCCGAGATCCCAGGACAGGATTGATGTCAATCCCGGGCTCCCGTGGCATCCTGAAAAATAAAATAAAAGTCAATGATATAACTTCATCCTAGTTTATTTCGATCATAAGTAATATTAGATTAACCCGCTGTCAAATACATCTGGATTCCAAAAGCAGCATGGGCAAAGCAGACCTGTGCGTTTGGTACCAGTTCTAGTATAATATACTAAAAATGGGCTAGACATTATCCTACGATTCGTACAAGCCAAATGCAAATGGCTGCAGCTGGTGACTGGAAGGTATTTCTTGGAACAAAACAGTTAATCTGGTTTAGAATAAGCAAGGATAAATATATCATTTTAAACTAAGGCTTCAATAGAGAGCCCGGTCGTCGTGTCTAAATATTTTAACTTTTGTTACTGTGAAATTTTATGTGTATTCCTTCTCAGGATCTAACCCAGACCCCGAGACGGACCAAGGAAACCTGGCGAGCCAATGCACCAAACAATAACTCAGTGAAATTGAACCACTCAGGCGAAATCAGAGCCTTGGGCTCTATCTCGAAGCTTGCACAAGACTTAAATTTATATTTCCTAGATTTTTTTCATTTTGACCAATTGACACCAAAGAATGGTGTCTGGTATCATCTTTGGCATTGAGTCACTTCAAAATAGCTTTGTATCAAGCACCAGTAACAAAACACTCACCTTGCTCACATTATAACGTTCCTTTATTTCTGATTTGAACAAGATGAGCGTTCAACTCAGAAAAAAGGAATGCTGCCCTGCCGAAATTGGTGAAGTTTTTCCTTACCTATGTGGGATCTAAGTAAGAGCGGGACAAAATCTTAGAGTGTGCATTTATTTTGCCAACGTTTTGCGGATTTCCATCGAGTGTTGGACGTAGATACCGCGTAAAAATGTAGAAAGACAGAGAATTGAGCAGGGAACCATGGAAACATATACCGACTGATCGATTCGCTGAATATGGTAGGCAGTGATAGTAATGAAGTGAACTTATATGAGGACAATAGCTTATGATACACATAGATTACTGCTATAAAGAAACAAAAATAATCTGATCTTTATAGATGTGATATTTCGAATTCACCTAATACTTTTTGCACGCTGCATAGATGCCGAAGTCGAATCTTCACTGACATCCATGAGGTCGTGGTTGCCTAGTTTGTATGAGCCAATTTCAGCGGTAAATTCAAAGTTTCTTGGATTATTTGTGTAGGAAACTAGTCAGCTAACAAGCTCAAAATGTATCTCAATCGGTTTGTCTCATGGAGAGGAATCAAACCAGATGCTACTTGACACACTTTAGACTTTAACACGCGCATTGACAGGGGTCTGAGCCACCTTCGTTTTGTGGGGGGGGGTGGCGGGTACCCACCCCCTCTAAGATCTCGAGAACCACGGTAGGTAGCGAAAAAGGTAAACGGCGTTGGGCTGCCCATCCACTTCTCCATCGAAAACATTTGAACCATTTTTTTCTCAGGTCCCATTTAAGGTCACGAGAGGTCAAAACATGCTGTAATAGGGATAACATGTAAATTAAGTTTTTCGGCCATTACATCTGAACAAGTAAAGATAGAGAAAATGACTGAAACTTTAAGAATCCTCTCAGCAAGCCGAATCGAATGATATATAATTTCACCTTGCTAGGTCAAATCAAGGATTTGACCTGACCTGAGGTCAGGTCATGGTCAAATTATGTAAAATGCATATCATTAGAACCGCATAGCCCAGACGAGTCTAATGCAGCTAAAATAAGTGCTCTATCACCATCCGTTACTGAGTTGTTCCAAAAAACGATTTTTCCCATGTATTTCCAATGGAGAGGTCATGCCTCGTACCTGACCTTAGGTCATCGATATCAAAAATACCGGAACATATTTTAGAGAACTCGGTGGGGCCATTATGTGGTATGAGTTTCAATCGGATAAGTTCACCCTGCTCCGAAGTATGCTATCTTAAAATTTTTTGAGGTCGGTTCACTTGACCTGTGCTGGTGACCTGACCTGAGATGACCTAACCGTAAACTTTTCACAGAAGTTGTAAAAATGATGAGGGAAAAGTTATGCCAAGTACGGCGGCGCCACGCGCCGCCGTTTTTCTGCTACCTCCGAAAAACCCGAGGGGGGCGGGTACCCGCCCCCCGTCAATGCGCGTGTTAAGTTATTGGGCCATTAAGCCCCGACACTAGGCCTAAATTAAGAAAACAGCCTCTTAAAAACCTCGATATGCTAAGCATACAGAACAGATATGGGCAAACTGAGGTCGCCAAATTATTTTGTATGTTCTTTTTTCAGGGGAAACAACGGGAAAAATAATAAAAAATAAAAGTGATCGTTATGGGAGCCCTAATGAACAACCAATAACTTGGAGGCACGTCCTTTCGAAATACAGCGTGGTTCGCAACCGTGAAGCTACTGTCAACTGAGCTTTGCCATTTCTGTGCCAAAACCTGTGGGTTATAGACTAACTATCGGAGTCAGAACAGCCCGCCCCGTGGCCTCGATGACGACTCAAATTCAGATATTTATGCAGCAAGCTCCTGCTTCCTGGTCTCCCATACGTTCCTTCTGAGCCTCCCAGTCCTTCCCAGGTAGCTCCAATAACATGTAGGCAGTTGCTGGCCGCTCCACCGCCTGTGCGCTCCCACTGAACTAGCTCCAAGAACATGTAGGCAGATAGTGGCCGCTCCAACGCCTGTGCACTCCCACTGGCCGAAGTGCCATTTCGCACACGGGCTGGTCAACGAGAAGGAGAAGTGCAACGGCATTGCCGACGAGATGGACACTGCCTTCGCCGAGCCGTCGGCATACTACAGCGGCTCGCGCATCCTCGATTCGGGCGGCGGCGGGGCGCGCCTCCTGTGCCGTTTTGCGCTAGCCGTCTGTTTGCCGATTCACTCAAGCCCCTTTTTACTGTCAAGATAAATCTATACGGCGAGGTTTGGTAAATTAAGCAAAGAGTAAGCCGAATTTGCAGAAAACATTGAAAATGGGGTTAGATTGGAAGCCTCAAACATGCGTCAGGGTTTTTCAGGTTTGCCCCCCCCATCCAAAATTACCTTCCGGCGCCCCTGTTCGTTGTCACACTGGTGACTTGCTTCCCGAGGTCTAAATCAAGTTCATTCAACTTGTTCAGCACTTCTCGGCATTTTCCAGCTGGCATCGAGCCGTGCACGGCTGCCATAGCAGCGCGCGACACCGACTCCCACACTTCAACCTCACAGTGAACGTTGATTCTTATGTAACAACGATTTCTTCTTGAGGTATATTAATCTAACGTGAGACGCAACCTCCTCCCTTTGGACGTCTTCTTACCAGTCTCAGACTTAGCCTCGCAATTTAGGCTCTTGACAAACTTCATAGCAATAGCCTTATTATGTTTGGGTGTTTCGGAACGCTTTTGAAAACATTGGCTTCCAGCAAATGAAGAAGGTCTGTGGAAGTGCAAAACAAGCTAAACGGTATCCTCGCCGTTCCACACTTTCTCGCAATCACTGTGTCAAGGTCCTCATCAGATCTGAATCGGTAGAAATGATCAAATGTTTTTTATCGACAGTTTTCGTTGTCTAGACCTCTCCTTGAGGGACTCTTTGTTCTGGGAGGAGCCAGTCGCGTGGCTGGGATGTTTATGTGACAAATGGATGTGCAGGGACTTCGTAGATCCACCAGCTGCCTTCAGAAGTCTATTCCAAACGCGGCACTTCGCCATTTAGCCGTTTGATCCGCAGAGGGACTTTTTCCGCCCTGGAGTTCCTTTGAAGTCTATACCATCAGACATAGAGTGCCTTGTTAGCTGCACAGACGTCAGACAGATACCCCAGTGGCACAATTTTCACGGTAAAATAAGAAACGACGAATAATAGTCACTGCTGGCATGCGCGACACCACTAACACGCAAAACGTTTGGTGTCACTGCTGAAGTCTGTCTGGTACTGAGGCAATGCTAGTCGGCTAACTCTGAAAACAGGGACTCGCGTTGACGCTGCTGTGGCATTGGTGCGGTCCCAGGCCCTGGAAGGGAAATACGTTAGATAGTAAAACGGTCCGTGGTAATGACGGCTTCCAGCAGGGATCGAACAACTTGCCAACTCACCAACAATATTGGTAACTAGAATACACCAAGACGGTGACAGAATAGGTTGGATTGTTCTCTCCAGCGTAATAAGAAGACGCTCAGTTTGCCAATACGTTCTTTAAGATTCAGAACCACTTAGAAGGCGTGAAAATAATTCCATTTTGTTGCGAAATTTCAAAATTTTTGGTTACGCAAGTTTGGTTTCAATTTCTGTTGTTGACACTTAGACGCTTTGCCCGACCTCTGGCTTCCGGAAGCCAGTCAGTCTGGTGTTGACGGGCTAATGTGAGCTGTTCGTTTAACGGAGGTGTTTTGGGAAAATTAAGTTTCTACAAATTGGTAAATCCCGGGATTCCGCGATGCCGATCCCGGAAATTCGGGATTGCACTAATACCGGGATTCCGGGATCACCATCCCGGGATTGAATCCCTAGGTATGAAACGTCGCGAAGGAAAGGTTCCATAGAATGGTGTTTGAAATGTGGGGGGTCAAATCCCTTCAAAATCACTGACTTTTGACGTCACAATGCAGAATTTTCCCCATAATGTATTCTATAACTTGCACTTAAGCGACCGTTGAGCAGGACATGAGGGCGTGACCTAGGCATATGACCTTTGAACTTGACATGTGACGCTGAACTTAGCACTAAGTAACCTTAACTACCGTATCGCTCAGTGATACACTTCATGCTTGGTGATGCCATTTGCCCGGAGGCACTTGGGTCAACTAACTTGACAATGCTGATATGACCTTGACCTGTGCTATTTTACCATGACCCTGACCTTCATGTCAAGCAACTTTAACATTAAAATCCCAATCAGATAACATCATGTTGTCATCACTCTGTACATAATGCAAATAAGCTGGTGCGACCGCACAATTGTAGCAGCCTAAAAATATAGGTAAGTCTGAATTTGAAGGATATGAGTAGAACAAAATAGAATGGCTTGCAACAATTATATCACCAATCAGTGTTTTAGTCAGCTTTCTTAATATCTGCACTGGATAGGAGTCTGGCACTATTGTGATACTAGACCCCGCTCCCCCTGGGATCTCAGAAACTAAGCGTCTAAGAAAAACGCTGGTTGGAGGGTTGGTGGGGTCTATGGTGATCTACATTGCAGCCGATTTTCAGTGACCTAGCTTAGTACCTTCAGGGTCAAACGAGTTCATAAATGTCAAATATTACCCGTGCTGGGGACTCATTGCGAAACGTCGTGATTGAGTGGAAACAAGTTCGGAATATACGGAAATGTACGGAAATGTACGGAATGTACAAATCCGGAATGACGGACAAAGTTCATATCGAGAATGTTCTAAAATATTTTAATGAAATTGTGGTCAGGCGGTCAAGGTAATTCAAAGTCATTAATACATCACGCCACAATATAATATATTCCCTTAACAACATCATGATTGGCACCAAAGCAGCCGTTGGGTGGGAAATGAGGATTGACCTTAAGTCATGACCTTTGACCTCAACATATGACCTTGAGCATTACATTGAGCTATCTTAACCATGACAACATCTATCATACTATACTCATACTCATAATTTACGTCATACTGGGTAACTTCATTTGACCGAAAGCAGTGGGGCCATTGACCTTGCGAATGCATTAACCGTAATGGGGGGGGTGACCGTGACACATGATCTCGTTTATATGGCGTTATAACGTCACCAGTCAGTCTCCAGTGCAGGTGAGCTGTTCCAAACACGCGATTGCGGCGATATCAAAAGATAGGTTTTGATTTTGAAAGTCTGTAAGCTAAAATATTACTACCGATTTTCAAAAGAATTTAACCAATATACATGCCGTTATATTTTCTCAAATATAGCCAAGTAAGTTGTTTGGGCTACGAAGGGTTCTCCGAAAATCTAGACAAAATAGCTCGGGTGGTCTCCGAGCTGCCATCCGGTGCGTATGCTAATCTCAGCCAGGCAGCGTTTTTCGGCTGTGATCAGTTCTCGGACCAATTCGGAGAAGTAGCCGGCAGCACTCTGAGACCCCTCCACTGCGCGCGTTCATGGTCAGCTCTTTCCGTCGTCTTCAGCGCTGACTGCTCTAGCTGAGCAGGGCATTCTTTCATAAGGCAGGTCACGGAGCCCTCTTCACCTGGGTGGGGTTGAGTGTGAGTGGCATGACCTCACCGCGCCAATTACGGGTACGCCGCTCGCCGACCGAGTGGCGCAACGAAATACTGCCGACCGGAGTCCCGGACCACCGGAGAATGGCCCCGCTGGAGCGCCCAGGGCGGGGTGGCACCGTCCTGCCAGACAGGCTTTTAGGAAGGCTCGACCTTCTTCAGGGTGGGAAAGATTTGTTTCTACTCGCTAATATTTTTGCGAGGTGGCTGCAAAACAGTAGTAAGCCGTGTCACCGAAGACTTTTTTGCTCTACAGATCTAGTGTAAACACCTTTTTTCGAAAAAAATCCGGCGTTTGGGGGGGCAAAAGATAGTTTGGCCCCCTCCAGCGCTTTGGGGGGCATGGCCGGAATGCCCCCCCTGCGTCCGCCAATGTCGCGACTCAAAGTTGACCCATTAATAACCAAGACAGTATAATTGTCGATTTTGATGATAATTGTGTGAAAGAGCGGGCGAGGCCCACAGAGCACTGGTACACAGTTTAAAAACATTAATTCTAAGTATTTTTTAATGACAAGATCTGCTGCCAACTGTCCCTTTACTTCCATGAATTTGCATCGCAAGGCACAGTCAGGCGCATGTGTCGGCGATGATAGTGATGATTTTTTTGGGGGAGGGGGCAAGTGGTAAGGTAGAGCTACAGCGCGAAAAGCTGCTACTTCTCTCTGACAGCAACTTGCATTCTGTAAAAACACCGAATCCGGTGTTGTCTCAATGTCCCCCCTGGAGTTTGTGTGCTTAAAGAACGCAAGCTGTTATCAGAAGGAAGTAATAGTTGTTTGTGCTTTAGCCCTATCTTACCACTCGCCCCCCAAAAATACATTCCTGGTATTGCCGGCACATGCTCCTGGCTATGCCTTGCAGTTCCGTGCCTTTGAGATTACCGTGTGAACTGTGCGTATGTGTCTGGAACCATAGAAATATATATTTTCATGCATAATCACATAGATTTTGGACATGCACACAATGCCCATAATGTATATATCAGATCTAACAATCACACATCTACAACGTCTAGAGCAATACCTTCAATCTTCTTACCAACCTGAATATATAACAATGTAACCTGAAGATGGCTTAAGAGTGGCTGAACGAAATCTTGAGCAAAACCTTCCATTTGACGACAGTAGCAATCTGAATACACGAAGGTTATGAACAATCAAATCTCGTTAAAGCCTGTACACACTGATAGATACAGACGTGGGCTTTAAGGCGTCATACTATCCCCCAACCCACATGTTTTGGAGTGTCCATAACAGCTTCTTAGTAAAATACTATTATAGCTCATAGGGGAGGCTTGAGCACTCTAGCCCCGAAAGTGAATCCTGGATCCACCTTTGCTTACACACAAGGGTAGGCACAGGGGGCACTCTGGTAACATCACCAAAGCGGCCGTGCCCCTTTCTCCCACTTTTGGCGAAGTCTGGCCGTTTTTCGCTAAAAAAATACTTCAATGTTTTTTGTGGGTTGGCTCCCGAAGGGTTTTTTCCGATGCACCCCTAACAATGGTGGACCAGGGGGCGGGGATAGAAGTGACTATGGACCATCCCCAAAGGCTGAACACGTATGAATAACTCCAAAACGGTTCTCTTACTAGAAAAAATGGCTTAGAAACAGGGAAAGCCTTGGAAATTGAATAGAAGTCATCGAGTTTTGCTGCCTGTTGTATCGTGCCTGAGTCCGCCACTGGGCAGCGTGACCTGGGGCGTCGGCGGTGCGCCTCCGGACGAGAGGTGACCGGGCGCGGAGTGTTAACCGAGCAGCGGAGCGGAGCGGGGTGCGCGGCTCCCTTACATTATGTGAATCGTTTCTGTGCTATGCAAGTGACAATACAGGGTTATATCACTTCCCACTGATATCCCGGCACCACCTGGGGTCTTTTCGTACCCACCACTGTTTGATATGTCCAATCGGACCCCTCCTCCCAGCGATCTCGGGAGCTGGAAGTGCTACAGAAAACATTGAAACGGCAGTGGAGGCTCCTCACTGTGTTTGGATTCGAGCTTGAACCATATCTGCTGACTCGTAACGCCTCAGTGGGCCAAAATGGATCAAATTCATACCAATTTAAGATATTTATTATGATCCGGAACCATTACACCTAGAACAAAACCAAAGCCATCCATGTGTTTGTATCGACCCAAGTTATCAAATAATACGCAAAAGGACCTGATAAAAGGACCTGATACGCCAAAAAATGATCTCAACCTTAGGTTAAAAATCAGATAACAATTGTTTGAGTTCATGCAGCATATCATAAAATTATTGCAGCATGCTCGTCACAATGATACCAAACTTAAACTGTAGGTATTTTTTGCGCTCAAAAGTTATGATACAATTAAAAAACATGACCTCTGGTGACCTTGGCATTGACTGGACCTTAAAATGGATGGTAGTATGCGCATTTGTCGTTTTATAGCGTTTGAATATGTTTAGAAGCAATCTTGATCTAGCTCTTCTAGAAGCCGCGTTGCGCCCTGGTTCTGTCAGTCTGATCTTTAAAGACCATAATCGTTTTATGAGTTTAGGAAGTACGCCAAAAATTGTTGACCTGACCTGACGCCAATTTCTGGTGATTGATTGTCCACGTAATCATTCTAAAGACATGTGAAGCGACGCGGGTATCACTTAAATCGACCGGAATCGCTTGTAAAAACCGAACCAGCCCTCGTTTTTTCGATCGGAGTCCCGCGAGATGGGGGACTCCCCTGCGAGATCGGAGTCTCCTGCGAGATGGGGGTCCGATCTGATCACCAGCCGGTTAAGGCTAAGCATTGCACGTCCCACGCCATCCCGGTAACGGAACCGCGAGTGCGCCGTCGCGTACCGCATTCTACGTGGCTGGGCTTGTGCATGCCACAATTATATATCGGTGATGATCATTTCTTAGCAGCAACTTATAATAATAACATGATAGTTTTTGATTCAGCTGAAATATTTAGGGAAACAATTCAAGAATGTATAAACATTTTCGGTGTTCCATTCTAGGTTTTTGTCAAAATATCATTTAGCAATGCCATTCAAGAGTCACAACTAGCATTGATGATGGTCATTTTCATTCAAGAACTGATAATGACAGAGCGATGGTGTTTTAGTCAAGTTAAAACTAACTTTTGATTGAAAGGTTAAGTTAAGCATAAAACACTTGCGAACTCAGTTTGACTTTTACGTCACGTTTTGACCTCGTATAAGATATCACAATATGTCTTGGTGACGGCCATCTTTAATTATCTCACACATGCTACTAAGGGAATCCTAGTGGTTTTGATATTCACTACAACGAATTCCAGCGATTACAAAGTCGATAAATCTGGCCAAGCAATAAACTGTGTAACTGTTACGATCCAAACAATAAGGCTTTTCACTAGACGGCTGATGAAGGGATCGCTTGGCACCAGCAGGTGATGAAATTGACCAATCATCGTTTCCCCTCGAGGAGTCTTCCTCGTGTGGTGCTCTCTGTACTAACGGCAGTACTTGTTGCGAGCTCCGCTGGCCGCTTCGCCTGAGTGATAATCGGCAACTCCAAGCTCACGATCCGCTCACGATGACCAAAGCCCGTCGGGCTCCAGGCGCTCGCGGCTCCGCTGCGACGGCGTCGGGGCCCACCCCGCGCGGCAGCGGAGCCGCTCAGCGTCGGCACCGAGCATACTGCCAGCATACACATTTATTAGTGATGTGAGCGCGAGGCGTGCCGTCGGCCCAGCGCCGCAGTGAGACCACTGCAGTGAGTGGGCGGGGCCGGCCCTGGGCCGCACCGCGACTGGTATTATGTGTGGCTTGTTGTGTGGGCTGTATGGGCTGGTTTGTTTACCTATGTGTGGGCACAGTAGCCTGGTGTCTACGTGCACCGGGAATAGACCATAATGACGATTTTGCGCGCGCATAGTTGTTTAGAGGAGCGCCGAGTCGCCTGTACAGGAGCTGATGCGGTACTCTGTATGTTTTTATAGTATACAAATAATGACCGTGTGTGTGATTGGGGCGTTTTTTGTTCTGTCCACATTTGTGGGCTTCCCCGCGTAACTTTTAGGCGCTCCGCGTCGGGGACGCCCACAAATGGCGACTCACCTTCCCTGCGGGGTTTAGACCCCTGTCATATCTGACCAGTGTGTGTGCAATACACGTGTATTGTATAACTTGACCTCGGCTGCGAGAAGGAGGTAATGTTTTCCATGAGGTGGGTGTCAGTGTATCTCTAAGCATTTATGTCACCAGGAGGCCAAGGTCAGTAAGTAGAAGACTATGCCACAAGAGTAAGCATGCTTGAGAGTTAGAGAAAGTTGTTTCTGCTCGGGACAGAGTACGTAATATATATAAAAACTTAGAAGTGCAGCGTTTTTCCTGTACATTTAGAGCGATTCCAATTATGGAATCGCCTATTTTGGCAAAACCCAATTCTTCGCAACACATTATATGCACCTAGAGCACAGTGGGGCATCCATGTGCACTCCAGCCTTCTCTTTTGCGTACCCTTACCGACCCATTCCGGCGAGAGTGCGCATCGTGCTTTTTTCATTGGGGACTCGTGACGAGCTCGTTTTAGAGACAGTGAGCCGAAGTCGGAAACTTTAGCTGTAGGACACATAGGAAAAGAGTAAAAAACATCTAAAAAGTTAAGTGCGTGTTCTTGCACGGCTTCCCTTAAACATATTCTGTCACAGAATAAACCATTTTTAAGAAGATTTAATTTCAGTATTTTTGGCCTCTTTTGGCGCCTATTGAGCTGACACCCACCACTTGTCTTATTTTCCTTTTATCTGCACACCGTGCGCTGTGAAGATCACTTCTTCAAGGCTCTTATTGTCCGCTCGGGGATCCCATTTTTCCATATGTGCTTTCGCAGGAGAACATTAAGCCACAAAGCTATTAAGTCCAGTCTCATATCACACTTGATCATGTTTATAATAATATATTTGGCGCTGCACCCCACTGGCCATATGGTCTGGTGCAGGTGGGCACGTCACCCACCCCCCCCCTTCCCGGCCAGTCAGAGGGATGCCCCTAACGCGAGTCTGGGGAGCTCCGCCGTCCATCGTTGGGAGCTGGCAGGAATGGCTTTTGTCACCCAGGCCTGGGACCCCGGACGGGTGTAATTCTGTAGCCGGGCATAGGGAACCAGGTGACAGCCGCCACAGCCCTGGGTGTGGAACTTATGGGTCTTGGCTGTGGTAAAACAGATGCAAACTGCCCCGGACTAAGCGCTGCCTTCTGTCCTCCTGCCGATATGAAAAATCCCAGTCGTAATGGATTTCAGAGCTTTGTTGCTCTTTCGGAATGTTTACAACGCGAGCGAAAAGCCTTTTTGTTGCACTCCACATCTTGCTTGGCTTATCGGCTCAACATGGTCCCTGTTGTCAGTGGATGCTGGTACCAGAAAAACCATCGGTGCAAAATATTCTGCCGCTGACACTGACATTGCTCAAATAGGAGAGGTATTTTGTAAGCCATTACACCAATGAACCTCACATATTTCCCAAGTAGTCCGAAGAAAAACACGGAACTGAAACTCTAGGCTGGGGCTGATAAGCTGAAGAGCAAGCTGTTGGATTACCGCCGGGATTTTTTTGGAGGCCACCATGTAGGCATTGTTTTGCAAGTATGTAGTTCTGCCAGTTTCTTAATAATCATAACAATATTTTACATTCTACTCACAATTTAAGAGGTTTCAACTTGGCTATCTTCGATTTTCATATTTATACAAATTTGACCTGATGACTTCGTGACCTAGTTATTAAAAGGTGGCCTCAAGCCACAGTACAGTGAAATATATATATTATTGTCTGAAAGCATTTTTACTTTTGGAAATTCCTTAAATAAAGATATAAATGACTTTTGAAATAAATGTACTACTTTTGACTTCCAAAATATCCAGCTCACTACGGAGCTGTATATCGTAATTCATGGTAATACTAATGGAGGCTTTGAAATAAAGCTACTCGAAAATTGTTCTGAGAACTATCCGTCAGTACCTTTTTTTCTGAGATGCAGACATTTAGGGTCGTTATGATATAATCACCGCATGGTTAGTGAAAGGCCAAATCCAACCATGGTTCGGAGGAATGCCGTATTCGAACATCTTCGGAAAAAAATATTACAGCTGAGTGAGCACGAGGAAGCCTGCAATAACCTCAAAAACTATTAAAGAGTTCCTCTAAACATAAAAAGAAAATCAGATGTAAGACAAAACCTCTTCGACAGCAATATGAACAGTATTTTCGTGGGCTGAACCAAGGCCTTTAAATGTAGAGGTAGAACGCTCCGCTCTCAAAAAATGGCAACCTCTTTTTTAGAGACTTTTACGTTTGTGACGTCAGCGATTGCTCTCGAGGTGGAGCCGCCCATTCATTGGATGAAAATCGGCTACGGATCGTGGGATCTTTGTACGGTTTCAACATGCATCTGGCGAGGGGCAGACCCAGGATTCATTACCCCACGTTCACAAAAAAGCAGTATTATTGCCCCTAACACGCAAACTATCTGCTGAGCCCCGTCTTCTTCCATACACAGCGGCAATGCGTTGCTAAGCATTTCTAGGCGATTGCTGACGTCATCACCGTGCCGAATGCCAGATTTGCGGTTGCCATTTTTGGCCTATGCTAAAAGCCGGAGCGCAACCCCCTGGGCTGAACACTACTCTCTTTAGACCTGGCGCGCCTCAGGAAACAAAACCTCATTCGAACCCAGAAAAATGTCAAACTCTCCAAGTAACTGCAGTTCACAGTAACTCAACTATTGGCTCAGCAGTGACCACAACCTTTCAACACCTTCACTTCTCGACAGTGTTAGTCTTTCGACAGTTCATAGATTCGAAATGTACCCTCGTCTGCTGGAAAGAACCTATAGTGCCTCCGAGTACCCATTACGGTGATTTTTCTTGCGAAACGGCCGCTTTACTCTGCAGCTGCTTTTTCACATCTTCACTCGAATTGTAGCTACATTAACTGAATACTGGACTTCAGTCTCCCATCTAAGAACACCAACATGTCCTCAGCCGTGAGGACCTGATCAGGCCTGATTAGCTGGAGGCTCCCCCTGTAAGTCACAGGTTTTACAGTGCCTCCTATGCCATCACGTGGTCCCTTTTCCATTAGAGGTCGCAAAAAGTGTCACTCACATGACACTTTGTAAAAGTCACTACTGTGACTGCAGACGTTTGCAAAGCTATATTTGCCTTTATATTGTGCACCACATCTGTCAGCGAAATAATACAGTTTTTCAGCTCAAGAACATGGTGCTTGATGCATTTCCGGCACTAGACGTTGCAGAAATGCATAAACTGTGGCGGAGTTGTGTCCCAGTCGTATTTGCAGTCTGATCTAGACTCCAACAAACATAGGTCCTATTTGATACTATCACGCTCTCTAATTCCTCGAGGTCCCGGCAAGGTCCCAGAATATGCCCAGGTGGTTCTGGCAAAGTCCTGGCCGAGCCCAGCATCATATTCCAGCACCGGGACACAGGGACCAAAAAAAGAACCTCTTATGCGTCCACGCAGACGAAATGTTTGACGCTGCTCCCGGCCAGTAGGCAGTGTAGATGACGCAGATCTGTGCCACATCTGTGCCACGTTTGGAACGTGGAGAAGCATGTCACTGGGTTTTTGTCATCAGATCGATTGAGCTAATAGATCTCGCTCAGGTTTCCATGTATAAGTATTTTCTTTACCTTGCCTTTTCCGTCAATGTCACACACAGAAAATCAATCATTCTGGCCTGGACACAGACGACTGACTTCAGCAGGTCAGGTCAGGTCAAGGTCACTTTTTAACCTATCAATATGAATATCAATCGACTCGCAATAGAAATCCAAACGCAATGATACCAACATAAAAGCTGCATCATCATTTCATGCAAAGTAATTGATCTGAGACTGAAAACTACTCAAACAGTCTCAGATGACTTCTCAGAGGTCACAGGTCAAAAATAGCAACATGAACCTGAAAAGGGGCCCATGATACTACGATTTGGAGAATATGAAGGTATTCTCAGCTGTATCTGCAAAAAAGAGCCACCAATTCTGTTTTTCCCATGTAATTCCAATGGAGAGGTCATGGTACGTGCTTGACGTTAGGTCATCGATATGGGAAAAATCCCACAATATATGTTATAGCCCTTGGTCGGCCCATTATGTGGTATATGTTTGAATCCGAAAGATTCATCCATTTCTTACTTATGCCACCTTTAACATTTTTGGAGGTGAGGTCACCTGACTTGCACTGGTGGCCTGACCTGAAATGACCCAACCTTAAAATTTTGGGGAAAGTTGTGGAATTGATCAAGGATAAGGTGTGCTAAGCACAGCGGCGCTTCTCGCCTTCGCTTTTTTCGTGCCGCCGGAACAACTCGAGAGGGTGTTCAAACACCTTCCACTGGGACGAGGGTTAACTGTAATCACACTCACGAATCATTTCCTGAGACTTTCAGCAGAAATGAATCCTTTTATAAATATGTTTTTGTACAGGGGTACAGCCAGGGGAGGTGGGCACAGAGAGCACCCTCCCCCAATCGGTACCAAATTGCTTGTCGACCATTGGTGTGCCCCGTTAAACCTGTCCCCTCGGCCTAAGATGCTCTGAACCTCTGAGTTCGAATGTAAGTGGCCATTGAACCTCCTTTGTGGTAATTGCGTACTCTTTATGGTCAGCTGGGACACCCTGTCACATTTTAACCCGCGTCCCACCGGGGGGTCCGGCGTCACCTTCGCCCCACCTGGGGGTGGCCATGGATGGCCCCCTCTAACTCCGAAAATATGGAAGTTAGCACAAATCTGCGAGATGCATTAGAAAGCTCGCGTGAATGCAGTAAGAAATTACTTTGCATGTTTAAGCACTCAGGTCAATGGTTTGACCTCCAGAGTTTACGTTAGGTCAAGATAGGCTATTGTCACTCAAATATGCAATGCTTAAGCAAACTGGGCATAACTCTTATGCCATTAGAACTATTGAGATTTGGTAAAGTACATTCGATAGGAAAATGCCAGACCTTTTCCGCTATGTAAAACGTCATGTCCTCCCACCAGTGGTTTGACCTCCAGAGGTCACCTTATGACCTAATATGACCTGAGGTCACGAAAGGTCAGAAAGTGACCTTGCCGTATATCAAATGAAAGCCAGTGGCAAGACAGACACGATGCCGTTTGATTCAACGCTCTAGCTTTATTAAATCAAAAGTTATTATCAATATACTGTTTTCGACCCTGGTGACCTTGAATGACCTTGGAGAGGTCAAAGGGCAAATATGGCCCTGGGATCCGCGAAAGGGTGTCCAAGAACGCTTTTCCGAGCAAGCCGAGCATTTGCAATAGTTTTGTGACTTTTAGGTCATACGACAGCATTTCCCTATGCTTTTTTGATGGGAGTGTTCACCTCGTGACCCGACCTCAGGTCTAGAAATCGACAAATCCTGGATATGCATCTTGTAGACCCTGGAGGGGCTATGAATTGTAGGAAGTTTCAAATTGATTGACTGAGAAATGTAGCTCTTATAGAGCTCAAGATTGGAAGTGAGGTGACCTTGGTTGACCTCGCCTGGTGAACTGACCTTGGGTGTTCCGGGGTAAAAAAATCAGATATGGTGTGAAAATGATTAAGTGAGAGGTAGAGCTCTTAACCGCGGTGCTGCGTTTCTTTGTTTGTCTGCTATCCCGAAAAAAACCTTAGGAGGGCTATGGATGGCCTCCCTGTTGGGGCGAGGGTTAAAGACCCTAGGAAGAGTATGGGCTCCTGATCTCCGGCCAGCTGAGCTCACTCATCACCAGTAATTCTACTGGCGAAGCCAGGAGACACAAGAGATGCACATATGCTTGCCTCCTAATCGAAATCTAAGTGTTCCTTTAACGCTGGTTGGTATGCCTCCATTGTAAAGTTGCCCTTCAGGCGAAGGCAGTGACGGCGGGAGGGGGGGGGGTGGAGGGCACCAGGGACTTTTTATTCCACCTATTTCCAGTCAACGTCATAGGGTTGATGCTAAAATTTCAGATTTAAGAAGGGAGATGTCTCCTCCAGATGTCAAGAACATTTCAAGTTGGCTACCCACATATCCTTGATGCGACCAACATGGCTACCTGAAGTGAAATCAACTTTTGCGTGAACTGAGGCCTTAAATTGCTCCCAGAAAATATGTCTTAGTGAGTAAAAATTTACTCTCAAAAAGTGGAAGTATGAAAGGAATTAAATTTACTGTGATTTGGAGACTAATGAATTACATATAGTATACTCTTAGTACCAAACAGCAAAAGGTTAAGTATATGTGCAGTGATTACAAGTTGTGTGTGCCGTAATACAAGCCTGTGTCCTTTAGCTGCGCATATTAATCAGTCAAAAATGTTATCAAATACCTAATACAAAAGACATAAAAAAGCATATGTGCCGTCAGAGTTGAGTACCCTTACTGCAATTGCTTGCTATGTTCAATAATTGCTTAGATCATCATCGCTAAGATGGCAGACAATTACCATTTGACTGTAGCAGTCACCATGGTGAGACTTAAGCTTCTTGAAGGATACATCTAATTAACATTTTGTTCAAATAATACATAAAATTTAAATATGTCCAATGCCTGCAACCAAATATAGGTATTCAGCCAGAGGACAAGTACCTCCTAATACCACAACCATCATCCAGCAAATCCTAGAAAGATTGAAGCAGATCAATGAGCATCACCACATTCACCTGCTCAGTGGAAACTTTTGTGGAATCATCACAATTTTGTTAAGCTTAATTTGATAAAATTGACTTAGGTAGGTACCAAAGAAACCTACCTGCAGTTTACCTGACTTCATGGGCACCAAACAGCATATAATTTTCTATGTGCAAAGCCAGAACTTGCAACTCTCATATTGATCTCCACAGGTCTACAGTTTGGATATCTCGCCTGCACTTGATTAAAATGTGTGCTCTTATTGACACCCTCACATCGCACTACTCTCCTGGGCTGTTGAGATCTGGCAGACTTCACTTTGTCCTTCGTTTCTCTGGCTGAGGCATAATATATAAAAATTGGTAGTGGGTTTACCACTGACAACAAAACCTCCTATTTTGATTTAGGTCAAAATCTACAGCCTCATTGTAAGGTACCTACACAGCAGCTTCAACACGTATTTCTAACTGTTTTCTTCTCGCTACTCCCGCGCCAGAAACGCAAAATTTTTTGGTTACCCAAGTGGCTACCTGGTGGTCCGTAATCGTAATTTTCGTTGCCGGCCTGGTTACCAGACCATCTCTAATTCCGTAAAACGAGTCCTCAAGTACAACGTAAGCAGTGGAGTTACTATCTTATGCAGAGTAATTTCACTATGGATCCTGATATACACTTTAAAGTTTTCTCTTTTTGTTCAAAATAAATGGGTGAATTCATATAAGAGAATGAATATTACTGTTCTCATGTCATCATAATTTAGAGTGCCTTTTTCTCATGGCTTTATATGGGTCAATTTCGTTGCCGATGTGGTTACCTACCCATCTCTAACTTAGCTGTGAAATAACGCGAGTGTGTAAGGATAAATTATTTGTCACTAATTTGTATCGTCTGTGACTAGAATTATAATGGTACCTAACATCAGTCAAAGTAGCAATGTATGTTATGGATCGTTCTTTTTACGTGGCGGTAACATCGTGGAAATACTTGTTTTGTGCTGGTAAGTGCAATTCTTTATCTCTGTCAATTCTCCGTGATTGGCTACCTAAGTTCTGGTCCTAGAACCTCATTTGGCTACCCACGAGCGTGGGAGAGTTGGCGAGATTCTTGACCTCTGGTCTCCTCCCCAGTTCCGCCGCCAGTGGGCAAAAGTAGTTTATGCCGGTACAACCATATGTACGGAGCAGTAGTCATCATCGTCAACATTATCATTAGGGTTTTAGGGCACGTCAACAACGACGGCCATTTTGCACCCATAGCACAGAGCAGTGGGTCACGCGCAGAGGCGTAGGTAGAAGGCAAGGCGGCCTCGTGCCACATCGGTGCCAGATTGGCCCAGACTGCTGACTTGTGAACCTCTATTTTGTAGGTTCCCTGAAGCCACAAGTGCCAAGCAGCTGCTGAAACTCATAGCCCCGTTGTGCGTGTGCTCTTGAGCCGAAAGTGCCTCTCCGTCCCTGAATTTAGCAGCACCATGGTTATGGGTTCTTGGGCCGAATTTGTCCCTCATTTCATTCATTTTGTATATCAATGATGCTTGTGCCCTTAAGCCGAAAATGCATCAAGGCTGGTGAAATCAGCATTTTTCCCTCAACATTTTTACAACCTTTTTTCTTCAAAATATAAAGTTAAGGTCATCTCAGGTCAGGTCACCAGTGCAGGTCAAGTGACCTGACCTAAAAAGGTTTAAGATAGCATAAGTCAGAACAGGGTAAACTTATCTGATTGAAAGTCATCACATGATGTACCCACCAAGTTCTCTGAAATATGGTCTGCTATTTTTTATATCGATGACCTAAGGTCAGTTACGAGCCATGATCTCTCCATTGGAAATACATGGGAAAAATGGCTTTAGCTGAATAACTTAGTAAGGGGTGGTGATAGAGCATTTATTTTAACTGCATTATATTTGCCTTGTCTTTGCGGTTCTAATGATATGCATTTTACATAATTTTACCTTGACCTGGCCTCAGGTCTGGTTAAATCCTTGATTTGGGTTAACAAGGTCATATTATATATCATTCGATTCTGCTTGCTGCGAATAGGATTCATATAGTTTAAATCTTTTTGCTCTATCTTTACTTGTTCAGATGTAATGACCAAAAACCTTCATTTACATGTTATTCCTATGACGGTATGTTTTGAGCTCTAGTGACTTTAAATGTGACCTGGCAAAAAAAGGTCCAAATATTTTCGATGGAGAAGTGGATGGGCTACACAGTGTTGTTTACCGTTTTCCACTACCGAGCATGGTTGTCAAGATCTTAGGGGGGAGGGCGGGTACCCGCCACCCCCGTCAAAGCGAAGGTGACTCAAACCCCAGTCAATGCGCGAGTTAAGTCTCTTTCAGCCGCTGAAATTGGTATCTCCCCTGTCGAATCCTGCCATTCGGACGAGAGTGCTCCTTGATCGCTGAATCCAGATGAAACTGAGTCATCTGTCTTTGTCCCAGCCTCCTGGTGTCGTCGTGCCATCATATGCTCCTTGCGGTCAGCCAGGAACACGACTTTGCCACTCAGGACTCGTGAAGGGAACCAAAACACCTGACCTGGAGGGAACCTGTGCCAAAGAACGACAACCATATGTCTCCTGCAGATAGCCAGGACGCGTTTTCTCGTCAGCAAGAGCCTTCAAAGGAGTCGGGACAACTAGTCTGGAAACAGCAGCGGTGACAACCGTTTAATCTTGTTCAGTTCGCCAGGACATCATGCGACCACCCAAAGTCCGTGAATGGTGACGGAACCTGGTGGCTAGTGCGGTTCCCATTCTGGCAACAATTTGCTCTTTGGGGTCATTTGGGACACTTTCTCGTCGGTCTAGAGGGTTTATGGAAACCTGATCTGGGACAACGTGCAGTAGCGCTTGGTCTGGAGATAGCGGCAATCAGTGCTACCGCGATTCTTTATTCCTCGCGGTCAGTCAGGATACCTCTTCGCAAACTAAAGCTTCTGAAGGATGTGGGGACACTTAGTCTGAAGTCAACTAGGTTTTCGTTTGTTGAAATTATGCTACTTGCAGTGGACTGCGTACCTTGTTCCAGTTAGTACTCTTCAATAGAAAATCGGCAGGGCCTCTTTATAAGTTAATCTGATCCCCAAAATCCCTTCCAACAGAGTGAGAGTTGGCGATGCCGTATGACCCTGGCAGCTGGTGCGTCGTTCAACCCCAACAATGATTGAATAGAAAAGGAACATCTGTTATAGTGGTTTTGTTCCTTCAGAACCAATTGTGAGCTCCTAGCAGACAACCTGGATTCCCTGGATAAAGGGGATTCAAGCACGCCCTCGATCCCAGCTCCTATGGGGGACAGGGAAACTTGCACGCAAGTGAATAGCACATAATAAATAATGTAGAACAATATCGGTCACTTTTTGGCTCAGACCACTATTAAGGTCATGGCAGGCCAAAGAAGGCCCACAAAGGTGACAGGCTAGGGAAGGGGCTCTGGACTAAGTCGTCTGGCAGAGTTGAGCTACAGCGAATTTTTAGGCGCCATTCACTTCCTTTTGTTACGGCGAATCGAGTGATGTCTGAATATAGAAAATATAGTCGAATGATATAAAATGTAAGAAATGTCGATATGATAATATAGTCTAAAGCATGAAGTGACCGCACCTATGGTCAGTTTAACATCACCATCTGATTTAACATAGTCAATACGCATATAAATGACTCGAAAGGATAATTCAGACGTAATTGTATAAAAATGAAAATCATGGAAGCATTCCCTGCGAAACTATATACTGGAGTCGGAAAAGCTGCTGAAGTAGTCCAAGATGGTCTCTCAGAAGCCGGTCCAAACTTACAGCATGACCCTGGATAGGGGACTAATACACTACGATTTGAAGAATAACAAGGTATTCTTAGCCGTATCTACAGAAATAGGAATCTTTTTTAGAATATGGTTCCCGTTTTCCCTACGCATTTCCAATGGAGAGGTCATGAACCGTACAAGAAATAAGGTCATTGGTGTACAAAAATGAAATTACCACAAGTTTTGGTACTCGGTCGGCCCAATATGTGATACAACTGAGAGATCAATATATAAAACCTGCTTTCACCGTCACAACTTGAAACATTTATAGCGATGAGGTCACTTGATCGGGCCTGGTGACGTCCTGGCCTGAGATGACCTAAACTTAAGATTTTCGGAAAATCTGCAAAATTATCAGGGGTAAGGTGTTCATAATCAGAACTGCGGTGCTTCATGTAGCTGTTTTATTCCGCCGGGAAATCCCGAGGGAGTGTTTCAACATCCCCCACTGGGGCAAGGGTTAAGTCTACGAGAGCCAGCTGCATTTTGGTCTCTATTTATATTTTTGGTCAAATTGTCGTCTTTTCAAATATTTTAACTGAATTGACACCTCCCTCGTGATTTGTTCTGATTGGTCCACCTTTCTGATTGGTCCACCTTGTGCCAAAGGTGGCCAACAATCAATATAAACCAAGATCTATTAAGTTTTTTGGTCACCTTCAGAATTTCCGCTTTCTCCTTGAGTGTCTCTTGGGAGTGGCGTGCCCCTCACATGCTGAAGCTCTTGGTGCGCTACTGACTTTAACATTATTTTGAAAAAAACAAAATCAGAGTTTTTGCACTAACAAGAACATGACAAGACGCGTCCGTGACAAATTAATGGCCGCAGAACCACTATACACTGTATTTTTGCTCTAATGTGGCTTCCCGACAGTCTCCACGAACTACTATTATTTCAGTTAAAATCACAGCATAAAGGCAGGATATTCGTTTGACAGCAGTTTTACTGCTCTTTAAAACCGCACGCCAAAGCAGAATCTACCTCGACACCTAGAATAGCTACATCAAATTTCTGGACTCCATTCAAAAGCCGCTGGCAGGACCAAAACAACTCACTATAAACCATTTGAAGCCAGAATAATGCAGTCACCAGAACTCGCTAAGGTAAAGCTCTCGGGTATGTTTATGCTTACGGTCATGGGATGAAACAAAATGAATATTGTATGGTGAGCCGTGGTTAAACGCCGTGGTTAGAGTGGCTAGAGTGACTGAGACGCATCTGACACCGACAATGGGAGCGCCAGACTGCGGAGGCGTGGCAGCCGGGTTTTTATCTTCCACGGTAAGTGTTTAGGTTTGACTGCAGCTCAACTGCTTTGCCTCCTTCTGAACACAACTTGCGTCTTCTTGAAAGACTAGAGCGAGCATTCAGCTGCACGGCGCAGTAAAGCCTTACACTCATCCTGTTCTTTCGCATCGCATTGAGAGAGCACCAGAGCTATCACATCTACAATTGCCTCCAGACCAGTCAGAGGCTGTCCGCACGGCATTGTTATGGTTTCAAAATGCTCTTCTGAGCTATTCCAATTTCACAAACACTGATCAATTTCCGCCCTTAAGTAAGAGAAGTGTGCAGGCTTGGCAAGAAAAAACAGCCGGCCTGGAAGGCAATATTTGCAGACTCCTACGGAACGGGCCTTCGGTTACGTAAAATTCAGCGCAGTAATAGACTCGGTGAGTGACTCAGTCAGATCTCAGACCATTCAGCGTACCGTTCACGGAGTTGAGGTGAATCGCTGCCGCTCCGGCTCCGGCAGCAGAACAACACACCAAATCCCAACACATGTCATTGTAAGGCCACCAGTGATTCAGCGTAGACGCCGCGATGTCGGCACCAGTAGGTCACCCCAATGGCGTAATCGAGACGGACACACTGGCGGAGAGGACAGTGCCTCTCACTGGACCACCACAGCGGAGAGGACAATACTTCTCACTGGACGACCACAGCAGAGAGGACAATACCTCTCACTGGACGGTCACAGCGGAGAGGACAATACCTCTCACCAGGGGCGTCGCCACCGGGGGGGCAAGGGGGCCTGGCCCCCCACTTTTTGGCCAACAATTTCCTGATTTCTGTCAAAATGGGAGAAAACCAGACATCCTTATAACCAGCCGCTGCAGAGGGCAACGAGGAGCCCAAATTCGAACAGTATTTGGTCCTAACTTGGAATGTTTTTGTCAGCGTCAGTTTAAAGTTTGGCTGCCCCCACTTTTTTGCCGGTGGCGACGCTCATGCCTCTCACTGGACGGGCTCACTGGCGGAGAGGACAATACCTCTCACTGGACGACCACAGTGGCGGAGAGGACAATGCCTCTCACTGGACGACCATAGTGGCGGAGAGGACAATACCTCTCACTGGACGGACACAGAGGAGAGGACAATACCTCTCACTGGACGGACACAGCAGAGAAGACAATACCTCGCACTAGATGGCCACAGCGGAGAGGACAATATCTCTCACTGGACGGACACAGCGGAGAGGACAATACCTCGCACTGGACGAACACAGCGGAGAGGACAATACCTCTCACTGGACGGCCGCAGTGGAGAGGACAGTACCTCGCACTAGACGGCCGCAGCAGAGAGGACAATACCTCTCACTGGACAGCCACAGAGGAGAGGGCAATACCTCGCACTAGACGGCCGCAGCAGAGAGGACAATACCTCTCACTGGACAGCCACAGAGGAGAGGACAATACCTCTCACTGGACGGCCACAGCGGAGAGGACAATACCTTTCACTAGACGGCCACAGCAGAGAGGACAATATCTCGCACTGACGGCCACAGCGGAGGTGATAATACCTCGCACTGACGGCCACAGCGGAGAAGATAATACCTCGCACTGACGGCCACAGCGGAGAGGACAATACCTCTCACTGGACGGCCGCAGCAGAGAAGACAATACCTCGCACTAGACGGCCGCAGCAGAGAGGACAATACCTCTCACTGGACGGCCACAGCGGAGAAGACAATACCTCGCACTAGACGGCCGCAGCAGAGAGGACAATACCTCTCACTGGACAGCCACAGAGGAGAGGACAATACCTCGCACTAGACGGCCGCAGCAGAGAGGACAATACCTCTTACTGGACAACCACAGAGGAGAGGACAATACCTCTCACTGGACGGACACAGAGGAGATGATAATACCTCGCACTGACGGCCACAGCGGAGAAGACAATACCTCTCACTGGACAGTAGGGTGGAGTGAAAAAATTCAACCTATATGGATCGTTCCTTAACATTGTTTTTATATTGCGCTAGGCTTTATGAAACTCAGAAGTGAAAGATTTTTGGAAATCGGGCCACGGGAACATGAGCAATATCGAGCATTTATGCATGGATGTTTGATAATTTTTTGGCGTTACAGTCTCCATTGGAAATCTTTGGTGCTAGCGTACGGTGGTTTACGCGCTAGAGCAGATCACGAGCAGATCACTGTTAGAGCAGATCACGTGCGTTTTGAAGCGTGGGGATCACCCCAAACACATGTTGGAGGTGGAATATAGATCCCAACTAGTGGATTGGTATATTTGTTGCAGTGGCGGATGTAAGAGGGAGGGGGGCAGGGTCTCAAACCACTTCCCCGAAATGTCTAAATGCCTATAGTAAATGCATGGCTGGAGGCTTTCCGAGGTAGTGACGGATTGACGGGGAATCCAGTACGATTACAAGACACAAAAATCACTCGACTGATTTTTGTTTCATGGGGAGGTTCATGTCATGCTTCGTATAAGATGTTGGCATCAGTTCGTGAAACTTGATCCCCGCCTTAATGTACCCGTCGCGCCTCTCAAATCCTAGCACGAAACGTGACGCCTCGGTCACTAGTTTAACACGCGCACTGGAGGGGGGCCTCGGAGGCCCCCCACCTGTTTTTCCAAGGTGGCCGGAGAACCGCTTGTAGCCGAAAAACGACACGTGGCCACATTTAACAGAATTTAACAGCGCGTCGATTGGTGAAGATTTTTTGAAAATCGGGCGAAAATTTTTTGACTTATAGGCTTTCAAAGTCAGACCTGCATTTTGAGCTCGCCGTAAACGCGCGGTCGGACCAGTTAGCTTGCATTGAAGACCGAGTGGTGACGTCATAACATCATATAAGCGGGACTATATGTCAAGGTCACTTCACATGAAAGTCAAGGTCAAGGTCAAAGGTCACAGGTCAAGGTCATATCTGCACTTTCAAGGTCACTGACCACTGTGCGTCCGGCCAAATGACGTTACCCAGTCTGACATATATTATGCTATGACGTCATCGGTAGGGTACCCCAATACAAAGGTCAAGGTCAAAGGTCATTGGGAAAGGTCAATCCTCATTTCCCGCCAAACAGTGGCTACAGTGTTAGTCAAAGTGTAAATAATAAGTAGTATACCATATGGTGACCTTAAAGGTCAATGGCCTTGAATGACCTTGACCCAAAAGTTGTGGGAAGCCTCTTTGAGACCTCTTCTCTATGAACCTTGTCCGCCTATAGCTTATTCCCGCCATTTTCCCGCATAATCATAGCATTTACCAATCGATCCCCAGCATGGCCAATATTTGACCTTTACGACCTCGTTTGACCTTGAAGATATTGACCTAGGTCCATGAAAATCGGTCATCATGTAGATCACCATAGCCCCCACCCACCTGCCAAGTGGCGCTTTTCTAACCCTCTTAGTTTCTGAGATCTTAGGGGGCCTACCAGGCCCCCTCCAGTGCGCGTTAGTGCCAGACCCCCCTCCAGTGCGGGTGTTAAAGAGAGTGTGGCACCGTGGTTCCACGAATTTAGTGTATATAGGGGCACTTGTAGCCGAAAATCATAAAAAGTCCTTGAATTATTTTTTTTTTAAATGTACAATGAGCTCAATATTTTGATTTTAAAATGCTTCTCTAGGGTGAAAAATAAACCTCTGCCTGCGGATGACGTCATGGTATGGCAACTGCTACCATATCCAAAAGGCTTCAAGGGCTTCAATTGGCTGATTACTCGTCGTGACGTCAGCGCTATTGTCACACCAACAGCTGACAACTGTGTCCGCCTGGCTGGGGTAGATTTGAGGTACATTTCAGGTAGGTTTTTAGCTTTTATCCATGGAAACTTTGAGTTTAAAGACAAATTATATATTGAATACCGGGTTTTCCGGCATCCTTAACAAATTAGCTATCTCAGTTAAAAATGATGTCTTGGAGAGCTATTTTGAGCATGATGATAAATATGTAAATGAGGAATAACAGCCTGATGCTCATATTATATAAAACTTGTTCGAAAGTTAACAGTCAATATATTTCGCCCATGGGGCATGATCACGACAGCGAATGGACAGGTGGCAGAATTTTACAACATTTGAAAATTTAGAATTATGATACACACGCGTGGTTGCCTAATACACTTTCAATTCTTACTATAACTTGTACATACATTTACATTCCGAGCTTATATATATATATATATATATATATATATATATATATATATATATATATAAAGTAGCATTCAATTATTCTCACATTCTCCGTACATTCATTTCTAGATATAAACAGCTCACATACATTTAAACACATAGTTACAAATTTATACAACTTGCCTATTATGATGATGACTATTGGTATTGCATGGGCTTCAGGAGGGTCCAGGAGGATGACATTATGTTTAGCTGGGGTTTATTTTTCCGAATTTCAATAGATTCGCTTATTTTAACCTCTGCAACATCTTTGCAGAGCCTAAGAATTTTAATGTTTAGTTTAGTGTGGTCTATATTAGTAATTTGAGGATGCTCGTTTTTGAAATGTTCGCCGAAGGGTGTATTTTTAGTTTTGTTTTTTGCGTCCCTGAGATGTTCCATGTATCTTTCTCTGATCATACGCTTACTTTCACCAATGTAAATTTTGGAGCAGAGTTGACAAGTAATTTCATAAACGGAGTTCCGTTGGTGGCATCCACCTTCCAGTCCCGCCATGCAGCAGAAGCAGCGTCTGTTGCCGGCGGGACATGGAGGTGGGTCTAGGGCCGATCTAGTAATTTTGTTAGCTAACGTTTTCCCGCTTAACCATGTGATCTGGAAGGGTAGTTTTGAAGTTTTGACGGCATGGGATACTTTATGGGAAAGCTCATCGTCTATGAAGGGTAGCCTAATGTAAGTGCGTTCATCTGTTTTTGGACGGGTTAGCTTCGTAATGTTCTCTCGGAACAGTCTAGTTTTAGTTCGCTGGATCAAATTGTTAGGATACCCGTTCATTTTAAAGATATTTTCAATTTTGAGCAGACCACGTTTTTGAGCTTCTTTGTCTGATCCAACCCTTTTAGCTCGGAGTAGCTGGGAATACAGAATTGACTTTTTTGTTTGAATGGAATGAGCCGAATTGTAGGGGAGGATTATTGGAGCTGCCATCGGCTTGATATATAACTCCGTACAATATTTGCCATTAGGATGAATAGTGAGCGTTGTGTCAAGGAATGCTAAGCTATTACTCTCCGATTGGTCCGTTCGTTCGATGGAAAATTTTAGGGATGGATGAAAGCTGTTAATGGACTGATAAAATGAATCTAGAAGCTTAGAGCCATGACACCAAATTCCAAGTATATCATCAATATATCTTATGTAGATAAGGGGTTGATGGTCGAGTGAGGCAAGGAAAAGAGATTCCACTGCGTCCATAAAAACAATGGCAATCGGTGGGGCTATTCTACTTCCCATTGCTATACCTGTCTTTTGTCGGTAGAACTGTTGGCCAAATCTGAGATAGTTGTTCTGTAAGCAATGATGCAGAAGTTTATCAATGTCATGTAGTTCTAGTCCAAAGAAGTTTATTTGGTTTTGGTGTTTTTTCATTAGGTTCATTGTTGCTGAGATCGCCTCTTGAATGGGTATGTTTCCGTAAAGATTAGTTACATCGACAGTGAAAGCAATAGTGCCTTTGGGCATTCCCTGTGGAAATTTGGCTTTAATTTTCGAAAGGTAGGTGTATGTGTTTTCTATGTGCGCCGGAACAAAAACTAGCAGTTGTGATATGATCTGTTCTAGGAGCCAACTCAATTTGTCCAGCGGATCTCCGCAGGCTGATACGATGGGTCGCAGTGGTATATCTTTTTTGTGTGTCTTGGGTAAGCCATAAAGTTCAGCTGTGCGTGATCCTGAAGGTTTGATGGCTCGAATGATCTTATCTGGAATTTTGTCTACCATAGTATCATTAATTATGCTCCTGGTCTTGATATCTAACTTTTTAGTGGGGTTCTTTTTTACTTTCACATAATCTGTTGTTATTTGGGACGCTTTTTCTACATAGTCGCTCCTATCCATAATGACAAAGCCTTTACATTTGTCGGATCTTTTCACTATCAAATCCTCGTTTGACCGAAGCTGTTTCAATTGATTTAAGTCCTCTTGGCTGTGGTTAGGAGTTAATTTAGAACGATGGTTTTTGAACAAAGATATTATTCTCTGTTTGAGTTTACTTAGTTTTCCCTCTGTTGTCGGGTCAGAAGTTGGTGCCATCTTTGTATCTGTGTCCCCAAATCGGGGTGTGAGTATTTTACTAATGAGGGCCCGTTCGTCCTGGTTGTCATCTCTAATGGGCTGTGATACCTGGTCTAGATTCACATTGCCTTGAGATTTTTTGTCCTCAATGCAGTGCTTCCATCTAAGAGCAAAAGCACCCCTTTCAAAACCCGTTTCTGCTTGCTGAATAGTAGACTTGGTGATTTTCGTCGTCAAGGCAAAGTTAGGACCAAGGCTTAAGAGGTTAGTTAGTGTTGCAGAAATGGCTTGTTTAGATAGGTTTTGGATCCGAGGAGGTAACGAGTGCCCAGCAATACGAGTGCCCAGTAACGAGTGCCCAGCAATATATATATATATATATATATATATATATATATATATATATATATATATATATATATATATATAAGCTCGGAATGTAAATGTATGTACAAGTTATAGTAAGAATTGAAAGTGTATTAGGCAACCACGCGTGTGTATCATAATTCTAAATTTTCAAATGTTGTAAAATTCTGCCACCTGTCCATTCGCTGTCGTGATCATGCCCCATGGGCGAAATATATTGACTGTTAACTTTCGAACAAGTTTTATATAATATGAGCATCAGGCTGTTATTCCTCATTTACATATCTCAGTTAAAATCACGTTATAAAGGTACCACGTTCCCTTTAATTGCAGTGCCGGTGCATATCAGGAGTCATTTTTCTCGCAAATCTCACATGGTATTTTTTCTCGCTCCAATCGGCTGATCTCTCTTTCATCAGTCGACCTTTCGGCAAGACGTCCTTCAATGTTGGAAGCTCTGAAACGGGAAGCTAGGCCGATGGGCCAATCAGATCTTTGTCTCATAGTTCTCGCCTGAGTCGTCTACTCCTATTCCTTGGCATTTTCGGTTTTGATATAACAAATGCTTAGGAAGTCGAAGAAATACTTCTGTTCTCGCTTTTTTAGAGCGACAGCACACAAGTAGCACCTTCCGTGGAGATACAGAAAAGAAACACCCAGATGTCGATTTGTATTTTCGACGACCTGGTATGTTTTACAAACTGTCTCGCAAGATCACTTAATATTGCCTCCCCCGTCTTTTCCCAGTGTTTGGGTGTGTCACAATCCAAACCAGCCAGAATGTTGTAGCGACTAATGTGTTGCGAGCGGTAACTTGTCTCGGCACCAAACTTTACCTTTCTCATCCCTCCAATTTGCGGATATCTCGCTAAGGTGTGCACTGAACATGAAAGCTGTGATCACCCGGTAGAAACTTAAGCTGCCATATCTTCTGGGATAGTGGTCGTTGCTCCGGTGGTATACCGTGGCAACTCATGCCAGCTTCCGGTAACTTAGCCTCAGGCAACTACAGTTGCCATTGGCACTCGCCTTAAAAGAGATTCGTCGATGAGTCTTGCACATGTCTAATACACAACAGAAAAGTGGAAGATCCAGGACCATATTGGGAGGGGGGGTGTTAGGGGCTCGGGCCACTCCCGTCACTACCTCGGTCAGCCTCAGCTCTGCATCTACTATAGGCACTCAGATATTTCGAGGAGGGGGTGTGAGCTCCCTGGCCCCCTCTTGCATCCGCCACTGCAGCTGAAATATACCTATCCACTAGCTGGGATCTATATTTTACCTCTTGCATGTGTTTAGAGTGATTTCCACGCTTCAAAACGCTCGTAATCTGGTCTAACAACCAGCCCGTAAAATACCGAACGCTAGCACCAAAGATTTCCAATGGCGACTGCAGCGCCAAAAGTGTCTCAAACATCCATGTATAAATGCTCGATATTGCTCATGTTCCCGTGGTCAGATTTCCAAAATTCTTTCACTTCTGAGCTTCATAAGGGCTAGCACAATGGAAAAATAATGTTAAGGAACGATCCAAATAATTTTGATTTTTTCACTCCACCCTACTGGACAGCCACAGCGGAGAGGACGATACCTCTACTGCACGAATACAGCGGAGGAGACAATACTTCTTCTGCACGACTACACCAGAGGTGACAATACCTCTACTGCATGAATACAGCAGCGGTGGCAATATCCCTACTGCACGAAAACAGCAGCGGTGGCAATACTCCTACTGCACGAATACAGCGGAGAGGACGATAAATCGCCACGCACGGCCACAGCGGCGATGAAAGTGCTTGCACCTGTCTTTTCATTACTTATAGATATCAGCCATGTTCTCAATCAACTATGAATATGTAGCATGTCGAACGAACTGTGCCATAAATAAAAAATCGAACTTAACAGGAACGGGAGGTGGTGTCTGTTTGTCGCGGTAACTCAGGTGCGCTGTTGACGCTCTTCATCTGCCTCCTATTGATCTGCTCTCGAAGCGTGCCAGACCATCTGCCTATCTGGATCCGATCCTGCGCCGTGCGCAATCACCGGGCGCACGGCGAAAACAATTCTGGCCGGGACCGGCCAGGCGTCAATGGCTTCATCCGGTCATCATCAGTCTTGTCTCACTTGCACGCATCATTTATTACACTTCAAATGCCCATCATTAACACCATGCGCGAACATACCCCAGGATAAACACCACGATCATACGCCATAGCCGTGATAAATCTTACCAACGCTACGATCGATTCTTACCCAAATTACGTGCTTGCGGTATGGCTTAGAAAGTTTTCCATCTGAGATTCAAAGCCGTTTTGAAATTGGAATCCACTAGCAATGCGTATATGTTAACAGTCATGTTTTCCGAAGATCATGCATGTCTAACGCATTGCTGCTCCACGCAGAATCGCTCTGAATTTCTGGGTGACAAAAACAGAGCGCAGCTGCAGGCCGGCTTGAGAAGATAGATGCCGACATTGGCTCGGGTGCTGCAGCGAACCAGTCCGGCAGAACTGCTGGCTGTTCCTCCAGAGACCGTCTTAGGCCAGAGGACCCGGGATGTAGGTAGATCCCCACAATCACTCCACTGGACACTGCAAGCGATCGCGGTCGCCGCTGTGGATCCGCTGCGATCCTGACGCGGTCGTTACCATCCCTGATTAGCACTCTCTGAGTATTCTCCGCCCATCTGCTTGATCCGATGTCATTGATATTGTAGGGTGTGTAAATAATGTTTCAGTGTTTTTCTTTATCCCGGGGAAATATATTCAGATTCCAATACTAGAGACCAGCATCTAAGTGGTTAGCCTCACTCACTTGAAGCGACACCTGTAGTAACTCAATAAGAATTTCCGTTCAATAAATTGAGCTCACATTAGGTTTAAACTGCCTCATTCATGTAACTTTGAAAACAAGCATCGTTCGTATATGTTTCGAAATAATCCTCGTTTATCTTTGAAAACAAGCATTGTTCGTATATATTTGGAATAAGCTTTGCACGGGCATCTTTGAAAATGAACATTACCTTGTGCATCTTTGAAAATAAGACTCGATTGTGTATTTTTTCAAAATAAAGATGACTCGCACATAGGTATTCAAGAACACACATTCATCGTGTATCTTTGAAAATAAACCTTGCTCGTATATCCTAAAAAAAAATAAACATCGCTCGTGTGCCTTTTCACATACAAATTGCTTGCATACTTTTTGACAAGAAGCATCGCTTCTGTTTCTTGGAAAATAAACACTGCTCGTGTACCTTTGACAGTAGATATCGCTCGTTTATCTATAAAAACAAGCAAGGCTCGCGTGTCTGACAATAAGCATAGCTTGTCTACTTTAGGCAATATAATCGTAAATACATGGCACGTTTATATTTGAAGATAACCTTGTTTACTCAAATTATCAGTCTGACGTCATTTTTTATCCAGATAATTCATATGATGATGCGCAAATGGTCCACATTGTCCATGAGCTGTACGAAGTCGGCTTTCTATAAACTTGGATAAATAGCCGGATTGCTCTGCTCACATCTACAACTTATCCAGAAAATTATGATAAAAACTGAAACATGAGAAAAGGGACAGGGACTTTCCATTGTTTGCCTTATTAACCCAGAATTTGATTTCTCTCTGACAGATGTCTGACCACACCGTTGCTCTTTTTATACGTCATCGCAAATTTATGGCGCCAACACCACAACAAGACAGCCGGCATCGTCTACTGCAGTTGAAACTGAATGAAAAACTGAATTTTTTCTTAACAATAAATTTCAATTAAATTTCACCACCCATTTCGTCACGCCTTGTTTGTTTGTTGTTTTCCATGTTTTTTTCACCGGATCCCTTCATCAAGTCCCACTACCTCACTCCATGGGTTGAGCGCGGCGCCTGTGGCGACCCTCCCCATGGATAATCCTTGTCCTTCCCCATCAACTATCCTATCCTTATCCTTATCCTACAGTGTGTTTTTGCTTAAGTTTGTCATTTACATGTCCCTCATCTTCATTACGACCGGCGTCAGAAAAGCCACATGGATAGTGGAGATGCTGTGTATGTCAAATATAATATATAAATATAAAATATTTCACGTAAAATATAAAAAAACAATTATTTCAAACGGCCCCGATGTGCACTTTTCCGTACATGTATATAGGTTAGTTTATTCTTAGATTTGAGAAATATAAGTTCGGATTTCCAGCCTTTCCTACTGAAGATGATTCAATTCTATATCGAGGACTCGAAGAGGTGGGCCAAATTACAGCTTATAAATTCATGGCCATTCTCCTCGGCTCAGAACTGTGGAACATGCCGCTGTTATTTAAAGGTCACCCACATAGCTGGAAACTGATAAAATATATTTGAACGAAAATAGGGTATTCAGTCATAACGAGTCGTGAAACCGAGCCGCAGTAATAATCTATACACTATTGGGATTTTGTGTCAAGCCCGATCAAATGATTTATCATATGACGTTAACGGGTGAAATCCTAATGTCAGTGTCCAGTAGAGGTGGGACTTTCCAGGCCCGGGGGCCCGGGGCAAAAGCCCGGCCCATGCCCGCGGGCTTGGACCGGGCCTGAAGGCCTGATTTAGGCCAATGCCGGGCTGATAACGGGCTTCACCCAGGCTCATTCCGGGCTTCAACTGAAATGGAGCTTCAAAGTGAATTTTTGTAAGTTAAATAAGCCTTTTTCAGTACAGACCTAGTTTTTTTACACTGAAACATAATCTTATTTATGCACCTGCAGCTTTTGAAAATGCATTTACAATTAATTTTGAGACATGGACTTTAAGACATACATCAGGAATGTAAAAGCATGAAGCTCTAACTTTCTATCTGTTACTCATGCCAGGGTCAAAAGCAAGTTACTTAAACCTGTATCAATATTTATAATCAAATATTGAATAATGCCTACAGTTGCACACATCCATGCTGTACTGTCATCTTATGAATATCCTAATGACTTCAAAATCTTCAAGTCATATATGGGTGAACAAAATATAAATTGTGATAGCCTATTTGTTACTTCCATATTGTCAGTATACCATTTCAAAGAAGTCATTTAACCAATTTGCTGCTGACATATTGATACTAACACCTAGCTCTAGCTAGAACATTCTTTCCAGAAGCTTTCTGCTTCAGGTAAAAAGAAAATTTCATCTATGGAGCCATTTCCATGTCCTCTACGAAAAATGGTGAAGTGAATATGTCAGGTACAAACTATCTAGTGGGAGCCCATAATTGTCAAATTGGTCTGTTAACTCTAGCTGCAAGAACAAATGTTGATAAGTTTGACCCTTCCACATCTTCATCTTGCTCTTTCATTGCCCAAAAGATGCAGAATCCACTCAGAAAGTGCTAGTATAAGCAAGGAAATAGACACAAAGAAAACATGTTTTTGATCGAAGTACTTCAAAACATAAATTAGTCAGTTGTGGGGGCGATACTGGGGAGAGCAGTCAGCCTTAGAAGGAACCTTTGAAATTGCACCAAAACATCAATATACTTGACATCATGTGTTGCATTTTCCTTGTGGAGATACTTGCCTGGCCTCTATGAAATACAACTTCTATTCAGGAGAAGTGCAGGTTCAGGAGAACCAAACGAAGGGTGCACCGAACACGCAGATGCCAACCTGCTCAGGCGTTTCTTGTTCATCTCGCGAAACAACAAACATTGGCCTTTTCACAGCAGTTCC
Organism: Lepas anatifera; assembly: GCA_034440635.1. Classification (NCBI taxonomy): domain Eukaryota; kingdom Metazoa; phylum Arthropoda; class Thecostraca; family Lepadidae; genus Lepas; species Lepas anatifera. The sequence goes on along the minus strand of JAOTON010000061.1, from coordinate 37,717 downwards.
AGGAGGGCCAACAGAAACCAAGTGGCCACTGCAAGAAACACCTGACACCCCCGCGAGCCGACTAGAAAAATACCGTCTAGTATTCAAGGAAATGGCAGGCAGGTCCCCCGGAACGGAAACCGAGCACGCGACGGAACAACTTCCGGAGGAAGCAGGCTCCTAGTCGGGACCCGATGGCGGATCCAGAATTGGCTAGGTACCTTAAGCGGGTAAAGGGGCATCAAAACACTTTCGTTGGTCTCCCCGCATGTACGGCGACTCCAAGAACAGCGGCAAGGAGTGCGGGTCGCCGCCGGTGCCGGCGGTGACGCCATGCACCACACCCCGCCGCTGCAGCCCTCGGTCCGCGCTGGAAGCGTGATGCACGCGCCGATGCCAATGAAAGCGGAAAAGGCCTCATAATCCTTAGTATGTATATTTTATAATGCCTACAGTCTCGGAAATATACTTGACAACGGTTTTGACTTCTATTCTAAGCTTTGAACATAACGGCACTTCCCTCCCAAGATACCTTTACTTTACACTTCCCTCCCACCACACTAAAAATGTACAGAAACATAGAAACACAGAACACAAAAACAGAATATCAAACTTATGATGGACTTCAGTTCAGATACGCCGAATTCCGCGGGCTTCTTTAGAGCTGGTTGAGAGCTTTGCAAATCCAGAAAAGCTTTGCAAATCCAGAAAAAGCGTCATATATGAAACAACTGCGCAAAAATGGCCTATTCCCAGGAACAAAACAAATGTACCACACACTTTGTGCTTATTTCTTAAATCTGTGAAATTTTTAAAATATATTTTCAAGAATATTGAAATAGTTTTACTGAAATAGACTTACTATTTTGGTAACTTTTAGTGAAAAATATTCTCATAAATGATTGTTCTAATGTAGACAAGCACGGCGCTTCAGATACCTTCTAGGCGCAAGCTCCTAAAATACAACAAAACAAACAGAAATAGTGTTCAAGCGTGCACGGTGATGTAATGTGGATGGACTCGAGTTGTTTTTTTGTGTCAGATTTACTTTTTGGAAGAGATTGTTGCAATCTTTTTTATACCATGTTTGGTGCGAACCTGTGGAAAACTGGTGGTTCTTTATCAAGATAGGCTGATGGACCTTGTTGGCCTGTTGGCTTACCTACTTTGCAGATCGGGCTGGCCCAAGCAGAACAATCTTTTGACTATCCTCCAAGGTGTTTAGTGACTAAATGAAAAGAAAACGCTCACATGTATCAATTCAGGGACAATGTGAAGGATTTATGGTTCATTCACCACCATTCTGCCATGATATTCTGAAAAAGTTTTAGCTGAAAACTTGTCACTGCTCTCTCCTCCATTCATAAACATTATTGGAACTCAATTGTGAGGCTCGTGCCAGCATATAATGATATATAAAAGTGCAATCATGGAGGAAAGTTCTGATATGAGTGGGATTATTTCATCCCGATGCTTATAGCTGCCATGTGCATACCTCTATCTAGAATGTCCATTGTTTTATAAGGTGATGCTAGTTATTACCTGAAGTAAGCTTGCATCATAAGCAAGCCATGTTTCATACTGTGTGTTTTTTCTGTATCATTTTCTGCTGAATTATTAAGATAGCTGAGGCTACTGATGCTGTATGCACCTTTTAAATATGGTTTTGGGTGAAACCAAAACTTTTTCCCGGATAAATTGGTTAAAAACATGTATTTGAGACAGCTTAAAAGTAAATAAATGCTGTATATAGTCGTTTATGGTTTTTCCATTATACCGGGCCTTCTCGGGCTTGATAAGCCATTTCTTCCACAAACCGGGCTTGTGATGGGCTTCTGAAATCAGCAGCAGACCGGGCCCGGGCCCGGACCTGCAAAATTGCCCGAAACTCCCACCTCTAGTGTCCAGCCCAATGTCCTAATGAAGTCCTAATCCTAACGACCAAAATATACATGATCTGACCTGCAGTCCCACATAGGGAAGAACGGCCTCTGATTCTCCTGCATTCGCGCTTTGCACACTCACTCCTATCTAAGTTTATATATCTTTAAACGCTACGTCATACCAGTATGAACTGGATCGAAATCTGTCTGGCTAGCCGCAGAAACTTTCTACCGACTGTCATGCTATTTCAGGGCGGCTCAGCGCTGCACCAAATAAGCTTTGCTGATAACTTTGAGCCAGATCGCTTCCGTTGGATCCGGGTATCTACTAACACGCCAGGGGGACGAACTGTTTCAGACGCAGTCGATTCTAGAGACAAATCTAGGCCCATCACTCGCAACTTCCGGTACCAACTCGCCTCCAGCGCTGTATATTTGACGGGCACAAACGCGCTTGGTTGGGCTTCACACTCGGGTATTGATTACGATTCGGGTAAAGGTGGCGCAGTTCGGCACAGTATTCTTTACTTCTCATTTATTATCACCATAAGTCAGGTTGTAGTGAAAACGGAATTTCTGAATGCCATAATTTATACAACTTGCAGCTATACCTGATGGTTTGAAATGATCTTGTGCAAAACACCGGATGGTTGGGCGCATCGCAGTGAAATAGAAATTGGACGATATGATGCGTCGGTTACAATTGTGGTAGCAAAATGGATAAAAGATGGTCATATAAGTTCATAGTAAAGCCGGAGTCAGGTGCGTTGACGGCCAATCGTGTTTGCACGACACGCAATAAGCCACTAGCCCGGAGGAGGGGGAGGGGGGGGTCGGAAGTATCTGAGGAGAGGACACAATAAGACACTAGTCCGGGTGAGTCAGAAGTCTCTAGTGGTGGTTCCATCGGGGGGGGTGGGCAAAAAAGGCATTTTCCCCCTCCCAAACAGAAAAGCTCCGGGCAAAACTATGTTTTTGCCCCCCTCCAAAGCGGTTGACCTCCTTTATGCCACGACTCCTTTCTAGTCTATAAGCAAGATTTTGCGCTTCAAGTCTCAACTTCAAACAAAACTAGGTAAGTTCAGTGCAAATATTGGGGTCTTGGATAGGAAAAAAGTATCTTGAGCCTATATTTTCACCCCGTGATGTTTCTTTATATTTGCCTCAAATATCCCAAATTATACCGTCAACTCATACTATTGTAGCACAATTTGTCACTGCGTGCCATTTTTTTGCTTTTCGACTTTTGTTTGCCCCTCCCAAACCAACCGGGTAGATCCACCAATGGAAGTCTCTGAGGAGAGAACACAATAAGACACTAGTTCGGGTGCGTCGGAAGTCTCTGAGGAGACGACACAATAAGACTAGCCCGGGTGAATCGGAAGTCTCTGAGGAGAGGACACAATAAGACACACGCCCGGGTGAATCGGAAGTCTCTGAGGAGATGAAACAATAAGACACTAGCCGGGGTGAATCAGAAGTCGCGGAGGAGAGGACAAAATAAGACACTAGTCCGGGAGAATCGGAAGTCTCTGAGGAGAGGACGCAATTAGACACTAGCCTGTGTGAGTTGGAAGTCTCTGAGGAGAGGACACAATAAGACATTAGCCCGGGTGAATCGGAAGTCTCTGAGAGGAGGACATAATAAGACACTAGCCCGGGTGAGTTGGAAGTCTCTGAGGAGAGGACACAATAAGACACTAGCCCGGGTGAGTTGGAAGTCTGAGGAGAGGACACAATAAGACACTAGCCCGGGTGAATCGGAAGTCTCTGAGGAGAGGACACAGTAAGACTAGCCCGGGTGAATTTGAAGTCTCTGAGGAGAGGACACAATAAGACACTAGCCCGGGTGAATCGTAAATCTCTGAGGAGAGGACACAATAAGACACTAGCCCGGGTGAGTTGGAAGTCTTTGAGGAGATGATGCAGAGACAGTAGCCCTGGTGAACACAATAAAAGTCGAGCGGTTTTTGAAAAACCTTTGAAGGGGGAAACCTTTTATCCCATTTACAGGTGCGTGTTAAGTGTTGTAAAAACGCAACAGATTCCGCTCACTGAGCTGCCTCCTGTTCAAAACACTTTCAAGGCTTTGTATTTCCCATCCCCTGATCCAAATCTAGAAAATGGGATGAATGGTGGGTGGGTCGCTAGTCCCGCTTGTCCCCTAACTCCTATCTTTCAACATTAAAAGTCCATTCACTGATATGATACGCATATGCTTCATGGATGCAACCACTAATCCTTGACAAAGTTTTGATTAGCAAACAGTACAGTGTGCATGATACGTGTAACACACTTCTGTACTTAAGAACAATGGACAGACAATGGATCATCGTGTCACCAAAATGGCGTGAAAGACGGAGCAGGCAACGAGCCCACCGTGCAGACTCTCCCCCTCGCCGTGCAGACAACAGCCCCTCCACTCTCCCCACCTTCCCGCTTCTCACGTCGGCACCTGCCGTCGGTGGAAGAAAGCCCAGTGGCATCAGACAATGGGGCGCCCCCTTAACACGCGCCCCGCTGGGAGGGGGCGAAATTTGCCCCCTTTCCTCGTTTTTCCCAGATAGCTCACGAACAAAGAGACACAGAACAACGAAACTTACAGTACCTTATCCCTGATCAATTTTACACATTTGACCAAATTTTTTAGTTAAGGTCATGTCAGGTCAAGGAGCTATTCAGGATCAAGTGACCCAACCTCAAAACCAGATAGCAAAACAAAACCCTTCAAAACTAGTTGTGGATATTCCTATGTGATACGATCTCGAGGAAAAAGAGTTTCGAGTCGACTCAGCTCTGACTTACGACTTGGAGGCTGACTCCGATTCTGACTCGACTCAACTGCTCAACCAGTTGAGTCGACTCTGACTCAACCCATACCCGGAAGTGAGTCAACTCTATTCTGACTCAATCAAAACTTGACTCGACTAAGGGTCAACTCTGACTGTGAGTCGCGACTCAACAAACCTGCCACAGACCCCCCTCCAGTGCAGGCGTTAACGTCCCACATACACCAAACGCCGCTCCTCACGTTGTGTGCAAACACTGAGCCTAGTGATGATGAGCCCCCTGCCGCTATCTAGACACTGTGTTTCGCTGCGCTCAATATAGCTGGAATAATTGTAATGGTTAAATTTGCATCGGTAGGGAGATAACACATTTTTCATAGGTGGGAAAGGCAGTTTCCACTCTCAGAAAAATCCGTTCATACTCAATTATCATATCACGATAACGATAGACCAAATTATTTCGGCAACTTACGTGCGGAAACAAATCCCAGCCTCCAAGATGCCTCCAAGATAAAGCACCAGTCGCCGCTGGCTGGTGCCGGGCAGCCAGGCACAACCCAAGATTCACTCTGACGTCAGAGCCGCGTGGAAGCCGCGACGCCTCACCCATCCCAGCGGCGATAAAGCGGAGGGAGGGGTGACAAGAAATGGAAGAACAATTGACTACCAATGACTCTTTGGGGTGGACTGGCTCACATGCGCCCATCCTGGACGAACAACAGAGGGGACGAATGACACGACCAGACACGCCTCACCAGCAATCTCCAGGGAAGGGGCTGGGCCATCTTTGCCCCCAGGGCTGTCCTGCATGGCAAGCTCACGGCCAACCCTGGCTTGAGGCAAATGCCTTTAGCGCTACGTCGGCGGAAAATGCGCTACATAGGCGTGTCCCACCCCCTCTTCGACACACCACCCAGCCCTGAAATGGTGAGGGCGAGGGGTCGCGAAACTTCGAGAAGGGGGTCTGACTGCGGCGACCAGGGTGACTAAAAGTTGACTTCCGTCTTATTGGAAAATATTTTTGGGATTAGATAATAAATGAGTGAACTTGTCAGGACTTGAACCTGGTACCTGTGGCCGACGTTCTATACACTGAATCACACTTTTTCTATTTGAATTGTTCTTATTTAAATCAAATTCAACCTAAGCAAATAAATAAAAACCGATTTCGTTCACAAAACATCAGTCATATCACATTTTAAGATCATGATTCACTCTGGAGGATTTCAAGTCGATACGATTTTTTTAATTTTTTTGCCATAAACATTAAATTGTTACATGCCAAAGTATGAATATCATGTATATATATTTGTGCTCCTTAACTTTTCAAACCCGCCCTCATACTACAGCGGGTGTCCGGTCCGCCCAATATCAAACTATATAGGTCAGCTAAATGGAAGTAAACCGAGCATGACATCTCCGACAAATCTGCCCTAACGCCATCCGGCTCTCCGCCAGAGCCAGTCGACATTGGCAGGTTCTGGAGGCCAGCTCGTGTTAGACTTATCTGGCGGGCGCATCCTCCGCCCCGGGGGGCTGGCGAGTGTATGCGGCGCCGCGTGGGACCGCTTTCAAGCGGCGGCCATAATTAGTGTCAGTTGTATTCGGCGGCCGGGCCGGTTTTATCTGCGGCTCGTCTGGCCTTGCGTGACCTTTCCCATAGAGCACGCGGCGGCGCGCAGCGCGGGGTACAGACAACAGCCTCCCGCCGGCCGGCGGACCGCACATCGATGACTGGCGGGGACCGACCCTGAAACAAAACCCCCTCCCAGAGAGAAGAGACTGACGGGCTTTCCAGCTGGGAGGGAAGATGGTGACGTCATGCCCAGGCTGTTTGCCTGAGATATTCCATATGAGAGTCGTAGTGGGCCGGTTGACATTGTGACGGCCCACCGCGCCCGAGAAACCGGCATTCAGCCTTGACCCGAGACTGACGATATTCAAACGGTGCCGGCGAGAGGGTGTCAGCGCATCGGCACGTTCACAACGTGATAATTGCATGGCTCATTTGCAATGTCACTGCGTGCAGAAGGCGTACAATTCAACCTCGTTTGGAAAACAGACGCGTGCCGATGGTGAAGTCGGAATCACTGCCATGGTCTGGCCTTAACTCTGTGTAATCATTTTCGCCCCCACGGCCCACGCAATTGGTGCTTCTCCAGATTGGCTTCTCATTTTCAAATGTTCATATTAAGATTAATAGTTGTATCAACCCCGCCCCCCCGTCCATTTAAGTAAACCTTGACTGTATTGTCAAGCCGCTTGGGGGAGTTATTCCCTTTAAGGCCAGCATTTTGCTTCCATGGCTACGTGAGCTTAACTGCCCTTTTGTGCCGGTTTACATCCGGCGTTCCTGTGAATGGGCAGGGAAACTTTAGAAATGAGTTTCAAATAAGAAATAAGACAGCATGTGATGCAGGGTGAATGCCTCCGGTGGTGTTGCCAGATGTTGCCAGATGACCATCGCTGCTGATGGACCAATCACGACCTCGTGCCGTACGGGAATGGTTAACGAGCGGCCAGAGCAGCGCATGCATCCCAACGCCGCGTTTAGCATAGTCACAGGGACGCCACCGCGCCGCCAGAGGTGAAACCGCTCATCTCATAGCTCCAGTCGGCTGCCGCTTACTCAACAACGACCCAGAGAGGCTCAGGGGAACAGTGAGCCTGATCAATACCACGTGTACTGAGTAGGAGCGAGTATATCATCAACGTAGCTGGCCACAAACACACTGTCAGCTTACTTACGGCAGGGGCGTCGTCGGTTTTGTGATTGGCAGGGTTATGAAAAAGGTGCGCCTCTTGCATTATCTTCGAGAAGATATTGTGAATATTGGTTAGATGTGGGAGACAGGGATGATGAGCAGAGCGCCTCTGCCGCTGAAGTGGGAGCTTCGCTTCTCCAGCCGCGGGCCTGAGCCGAACAGCCTGGCCAGGTGCACATTATACAAATCAGGCGTGTTGTGCAACTGACTGCGCGGGGCGTGTGGACAAGCGGACGCGTCAGCAGCCTACCAGTCAGCCTGGTCTGAGCAGACAGAGGACGCGACTGTCGCCGCGTCAGCCAGGTCTGAGCAGACAGAGGATGCGACTGCCGCCGCGTCAGCCAGGTCCGAGCAGACAGAGGACGCGACTGCCGCCGCGTCAGCCAGGTCTGAGCAGACAGAGGACACGCCTGTCGTCGCGTCAGCCAGGTCCGAGCGGACAGAGGACACGACTTTCGCCGCGTCAGCCTGGTCCGAGCAGACAGAGGACGCGACTGTCGCCGCGTCAGCCTGGTCTGAGCAGACAGAGGACACGACTGTCGCCGCGTCAGCCAGGTCCGAGCAGATAGAGGATGCGACTGTCGCCGCGTCAGCCTGGTCCGAGCAGACGGAGGACACGACTGTCGTCGCGTCAGCCTGGTCCGAGCAGACAGAGGACGCGACTGTCGCCGCGTCAGCCTGGTCTGAGCAGACAGAGGACACGACTGTCGTCGCGTCAGCCTGGTCCGAGCAGACAGAGGACACGGCTGTCGCCGCATCAGCCAGGTCCGAGCAGACAGAGGACACGACTGTCGTCGCGTCAGCCTGGTCCGGCTGAAAACATGCCGTAGCACAGCAATTGGCTATTGAGAAAACCAATGTCCATGATTGTGAATAGCACCGTCCTGTCCTACCTTCTCTTATGCTCTAGCTGGCTCTACCTGACTGTCCACCAGAACCCTGTCTTCTCTCTTTGTCCAGTCTACCCAGCTCTACCCGACCTCCTATTAACGCACTGTTTCATCCTTTCTTTTCCAGCTCCATCTGTATGCCCAACAGCTACCTGCCACCCCATACTTTACCGTTCTATCCACCGCTACCATACTTCCCACTAGAGCCCCGCCCTTCCCTATTTTGAACCTTTTCAGGCTCTTTCTGGTTTGCCATCAGCTCCCTGGTCCCTCTCATTTTCCTCTATCCTACCCATCCTTATTTCACTCTTACCAACACCTGCCCTCCATTTTCTTGTTCCCTGTTGCACCTGAGCTGACTGCCCCCTTGCTCGTTCGTTGTCTCCAATTCTATCTGATTACCCATTCACCGTGGCAGTACCTACCTGTTTTGAAGCTTATCCGTTCCATTGTCTGCCGTGGCCCGCTAATGCCTACAGAGAAGCGCATGCTTTGACAACCGACGCAACATGGCAACGGCTTAATCACAACCGCACAGTGCAGAGACCCCGGTTTCACGAGTGTGGTCGGTTTGGAAACACCGCAACTGTGACCACGGCCTTCAGTTCTCATGTCCGGAGAAACCAACTGATGACACTGCCAATCGCCGATTCGCCGGGAAACGAACACGAGGCCGCGGCAGAGGGCGCATCCCCGGCAACTCAGACTGAAGTCACCGCAACGGAGGCATCCTCAGTCAAATCAACAGGATCAGGTGCAAGAATGACGCCAGCTCCACTCCATGCCAGTTTCCCTGCTTCGTCGATCCCGGCTCCTCTGTGCTGCCCTGAGTCCGTGCGACCTTCACCCTGACGGATGACCGGGTCACGGACTGCTCCCGCGAGCTGACCGGAGGCGACCGCGCAGACGCGCCGCCAGGTCCAGAACGCTGGGAGGTCTCACGCCTCTCCCAGAGCCTCTGTCGGAGACTGCTCATCTGGTCGATTAAAGTGAACCGGACTAGGGCAGGATTTTTGCAACGTTCATATCGCGGGATGTCATTTTCGAAGACAGTCCAGACTGTCTTCTTCTAGTTTCTATAGCTAAGCGTTGTCATCGAGGAATAAGCAAAGGTTCAGTTAATATTTAACCTGCTGCTGACGAGGGACTCTTCACTCTTTGAACGAAAAACGCATCAGATTTAGGATATTGTTGCTCTCCCGCACTGGCTGATACAAAACTTTCCTACTTCTTCCCAATGGAGCTGAAATCGGTAAATTGTGGAAAAATGAGAAAGGTGTATTTTCGAGTCAATTCTTTCCAGTAAACGCCATGGGGCCAATTTTTAAGATCTTGAACACTCGGGGGGGGATTTGGAACATTATCCCGTCATGCTTAATTATGTTTCAGCGTTTAATTCCAGTAGGAATACAAGGTGAAATTAATCAAAGACGTTTGGCCAAATCTTAACATTTCGTCCCGAAAGAGTTCACGTTTGCTGGAAGTATTGTGATATAATCTTGTCGGAGAATGCACACAAAACTACGCTTTTAATTTTACCAAACTGTATTCCAGTTTTATTTGAAACTGCAGTTTCCCAGTGACCTTTTGCTAAATTCTGAACCACTTCAGGCTTACCACTAACTATAGTAAATGATGGAACTATCAAGTTGTATTTTTCACTGTTGTCGCTGGGGGCCCTTCAACCGCACCTGTACTTTACGGCTCGTTAATCCCATACCCTGCGGCAGGGGGGGGCGGCAGGGACAGCCCCCCTGAGGACACGGGCCGCGCGAAGCGTGGCCAAATTTTCTCTATGCTCTGGGGCCAAAATGTGAAATTTCATACCATACTACCATACCATACTCATACCATACTACCATACTACCTACCATACTACCATACCATACCCTCTTAAGCCCCTTTCAGCACTCTATTCTGTAACAAGCTGGGCCCTTTTTAGCCATCAGGGCGCTTTTGGCACTGTCGGAGGGGCCCTTTTCGGGGCGCCGCCCACCCTCCGAGCGAAATTCTGGCTACGCCCTGCCCTGCGGAACTCACATCATCTATTGAAATACACTGGAAGCTGCAGGAAGAAGGCTCAATGCATTGAAATACGCTGGAAGCCGCAAGAAGAAGGCTCAATGCATTGACTCACTCACCCTGACAGTTTTCGTTTTTCTAGGGAAAAATAGCTGGACATAGCTGCGAAAAGGGTTTCAATCTTGGACGAATCCCACCCCGTCCTCCGACTCCTGGTAGACCTTTGACGTCAGACATACTGACAGGGGTGGATACAGTTTTTTTGTGTGGAGAGTTAGGGGCTCAAGCCCTCCACCTCCATTGAAATTTTAGAGTGTCCATGATAATAGCATAGTAAGGGGCTATTCGTGGTAAAGGTGGTGTAACGTTGAGCCCCCCTAGCTTCCCCCTGAAATATAAGTCTGGACCCGCCACTGTATACTGGTCTTTCGCATCCCCAACATACTGTGCTCCTCTCAACGAATTTCTTGTTACGCCACTGCATCTTGACGAGGCTTTTTTCGATTGAAGATAATAAGTCGTTCATGATTAACCAGTCACTAATTGTTATGATCGTCCACAATTGTAGTGCATGCCAATAAATCTGGTCGCCACTCCGAGCACGGGTGCATCAGTTGCGCCCGGACAGTGGGCGCTGGCGTGCGCGCCCCAGGAGCGTTGTCCGCCGACAACTAGTGGTCACATCCGGTGTGAATCGCGGCGCTGCGTCATTTGTGTCTTTCCTGTTGTCGACAGCTGTGGCGCTCCCGAGGCGGAGGCGGCGATAGTGTGCGGACACCGCCACCGGATGATTGCAGTGCCGGCAAACCGACCCGGAAACGCCGCGCCCCGGATCGATGCGGGAAAAGTCACACAAGTCTCCCACGGTGACTTGGTTGGGTATTGGGGAGAAGTGAACAGATCCACCCCACAACCTCAGATGAGCGTGTGATAAGTTAAAAGACAAACAAATGAGAGAGTTTCAGGATCATTGGAAGAAACAAAGTTTGGGCCTCTGATTTCAGTTCGATGACACAAAAGACAATCGATTACGAGTATGTTTGGGCGAGTGTTTCGGCGGATAGTGAGGACACCGCCGTTCGGTCAGACAGACCTGCCGGGTATCTGCGAGGAACTAGAAGTTATGCCGCTGTTGTGTTATGTGAATGGAAACATACAGTTTGGATGGATTCTTATTTTCTTCCAAAAGATATTGTTAGGTAACTCGTCATGCCTTGTTTTATATGTAGAGTTTATGAATAATTTCTGGGGTTTGACGAGGCACCAACTGCCAAGGTTATATCGTGTCATCAGGTCTCATCCTGTTAGGAGGGATTTGCAGAACTACATCGACTTATTAGAGTTTATGATATGGTAGCTTATTTCAATTAACGAGAGTATTATTTGACCAGTTAACTATATTGGTGGGGCATTCCAGGACAGATCGACCAAGGCTTGACACCACCATATCTAGAAAAAATCTGAAACTTCGTCTCCGGGGTAGTTTTGGGCCAGAAACACGCCTGTGAGAATCTTAGCCCCCCTCCGACCAACGGTGACCGAGTTATAGCCCGAGGAATTTTCGGGAGGTCACCTTGTAGACTCATCTTTGATGCTTCATAACTCAAAAACGCATTGCTTGATTAACAAGTTTTGTATATCATTGAACTCGTCTTGAACTACCCTTTGTTTTTAAAAAAGAAAAATTTTAAAATTTGAAAATTTTTGACTTAATTTGTTTGACCTTTTCTTTTTGACCTAGCTTGACCTTTTCGCAGTTGAAATTGCCCTTTTAGACACCTCAAAAATTTTTTCATAATATGACTTTCGATAGAAAAAATAAAAAAATGCGTTTTACTATAAGTTCCAAATTTTTAGCAGCTAAGGTAGGTATGCAGACGGTTTTTTGACCACTGTGGTAGTACAGCCTTATGTTTAACGCCGCAAACAAAGCGATTGCTCTTGTAATCGGCTGCTTGCAATCGTATGGCATTGTTTTTACGAAATTTTCATCGTGCAAGTGTCAAAATATATGAGAATTAACATGCGCCCAGACAAGGGGGTGCGCAACCGTCCTCTTCAGGTTTCCACAGGTAGTAAAAAAAAATACCTTCGCGCAGCGCCACCGTACTTCATGTACCTCTAACTCGAAATTTTTGCAGCTTCTGGAAAAATTTTAGGTCTGGGTCATACCAGGTCAGACCGCCAACCCAGGTCAAGAGACCTAACCTCGAAAAAACTTTGGGAGGTGCATCAATAATATCAAATTTAGCCTATCGTGGTTAGATTCACATTACATAGTAAGGTCGCCGAGCAAGATAATTTTTTGTAGTAAGATTTCTATATCGATAACCGGGAGCAGGGTCAGGGTCATGATCTTTCCATTAGAAATGCATGGGGCAATTGGTAAATTTTGATAACTTGCGAGAATTGACGAAAATTGCGATTTAGGTTTTATTTTTACGTTGTCGTGTCTGACTTGCCACTGCAGTTTGATAAATATTCTTTTTACCATACAAACCTAAGCCTGGCTCTAGCCAAATCAGGTTAATTTTGACATTTGACTAGGCAATATTATAAGATACATAATCCGTTTGGGCTCAACAAGAGTGTTCCAATGGTGCTGAACATTTCTTTCTACGGCTCTCCTCTGTCACCTATTATGCCACAAAATTTAGGTTTCCACTTAGTTCCTGTAAGAAATACTGTAACCCCGAGCAACCTTAAAGGTGACACGACCAAACGATTGTATGTAACATATTCGGTAGTGATTAAAACTGGCTATTTAGCGGCACCACTCCCAGTGCACTGTGTCATTATTCATCTGGGATTCTGGGATCCGTGTCAGCTATGAAATTATCACCTTGTAAAAATATCATGAGGCAACCTGTTCAAGTGACCAAGTCGTATGTGTTACAATTTCAGGACATTTTTTTCGCATATATGAGCAGATTCAAATTACTTTTTGGGAATGAAAGCCTTTCAGACAAGTTTGTTTACATTGTATGAATCCTCTCAAGTGTATGCTGTGCTGCACTGGGTCACCTTGTATCGATACTATTTTTCCATCTCCAGGAACGATGTAATTGTGTGAGTTAGTGGTGCTCATAGGATAAGTTATACTAGTTTCAATTATGGATAAAGTCGCAACATCTTTGTAAATTTTCGTTTAAGGCTAAAAGGTCCATTATTAATAAGTTCGTTTGCCCTCGTCTCCCTTGAAACAATGGATCCCTTTCTATCACTTTTAATAGCTGCAATTTTTATTTTTATAAATATTGTCCAAGTTGTTCCCAGTTCAATTTTAGGAGTAGGTGTCTCACTAGAGTCATCGAGGGACTTTTTACGGAGACCCCGACCCCACCACCCAAACGAGCAACTCCCACGATGAAGTGTTAATCAAAGAACCAAAGTTGAAAGTCCCACAAGGCATAACGACGTCCGTCTACCTCAGGTCACCCCCTCACCAGTTAGTTGCCAGCTGGCCTTCAGTATTTACGGTACCTACCACCTCCCAGTTGACCTAAATTATTTTTCCAGAAGTTGAAAAATGTTGTGATAAAGGTAGATTGAGTTCGGGGTCGCAGCGCGAAGGTGTTTTTTTACTACCTGTAGAGACCTGAGGAGGCCGATTGCCCACCCCCTGGGGGTGGGCGCGTGTTAATTGTCATAAATTCTGACACTTGCACGATGAAAATTTCGTAAAGACAAGGCAATATGATTGCCAGCAACCGATTACAAAAGCAATCACTATGTTTGCGGCGTTAAACATAAGGCTGTGCTACCGCAGTGGTCAAAAACCGTCTACATACCTACCTTAGGTGCTAAATATTTGGAACTTATAGCAAAAACGCATTTTTTAATTTTTTTATCGAAAGATATTTTATGACGAACAATTTTTGAGGTGTCTAAAGGGGCAATTTCAACTGCGAAAAGGTCAAGCTAGGTCAAAAAGAAAAGGTCAAACAAATTAAAAGTAAAAATTTTCAAATTTTGAAATTTTCTTTTTTCAAAATAAGGTATAACTCAAGACGAGTTCAATGATATACAAACCTTGTTAATCAGGCTATGCGTTCTTGAGTTATGAAGCATCAAAGATGAGTCTACAAGATGACCTCCCGAAAATGCCTCGGGCTATAACTCGGTCACCGTTGGTCGAAGGGGGCTAAGATTCTCACAGGCGTGTTGCTGGACCAAAACTACCCCGGGGACAAAGTTTCAGATTTTTTCTAGACATGGTGGTGTCAAATTGAAATATTTTTGGTCGTTTTGTCCTGGAATGCCCCTGGTATCAATTATGATTATCATCAGGTATCTATCGTGGGACTATCTTGGCGGGTCAACCAGATCTAATTTGCGAAAACTTGCTTGATTGTGGATTCCACATCATGAGATAATCACAGTCACCCTAATAGTTATCTTGCTGCAGCCTAGACGGAAATTGTACCAGATCCCTAATGGGGCCCTGGCCATAAACTACAGGCTAGCTTAATTGCATATGTTGAGCTTATTGAGCCTGCGTTGCCATGGTCTGCTTATTAGACGTACATATTCTGTTCATGCGTATTCTGCTTTACTTACGAAATCAAGTGACATTGGCGAAGTTTAAGCCAACATTTATCTTCAGGCTGCCAAAGCTGCCTGCGAATTCAACGTTGTAGTGACGCCGGAAGACGGAACTGACCAAACATGCTGAAGCCTGCACTTGTAGTGACAGGAAAGAAGTATCTTACTGAATCGCTAAAATCTCAGGTTATGGAGGTGTACATACAATGTATGTACATGCATGGGCTGGAAAACCGAATGGGACTAACTGAGCGGGATGAAATGAGGTAGGATGGAGCTTACGGAGCGGGACAGAATGAGACGGGAAGGGGCAATGCTTTCTAGGTGTTGATTGCCTTCTAGGTTTTAATCAGGGCGACACGGGAACATTTCTTATGAGACTGACAGAGAAATGAAATGGGGCAGAATGGGGCTACTTATTGAGAGCACTTTCAGGCACAGAATGGGGCGGTCTTAATCCGGTCGGAAGGGGAATATTCCCTGCTTAGCTCTTCGGCGCTGTGACCGGGCAACAGCCCACTCCAGCTTCGCTGTGTTAAACACCTATACACCAAGTGGTAGCATTTCCGGACGTTTTGCTGTGAGGCACGCCCACATAGGACTCACTTTGCCCCTCAAGAGTATGCATAACACACTGATACTTAGAGAATAAATGCTACATTAGGGAGCTGTCTCAGTAATGCGACTGCTGCATCTTCGTCAGGTTTGACTCTCAAGCTGTAGAAAGGAGGAATTCCTCTGCAAATGAGCATATCCGTATTCCGAAGGCACTTGGAGAAGTGGAGAGCATCTAATGCAACTGTCTAGTGCCAACAACTGCCTCTGGGGTAATAATGAGGTCCCGCAATGGTCCGTAAATAAAGCAGAGACCATTAGCGTAGAATACACATTGGTATGTTTGATTTATCAATAAAACATATGCATGTCGCATCATTAAAAAATCGCTAAATACACATTCATAGGGCATCAAACGATGCAATGCAATTAAAAAATCAAACTCTGCAAATAGTTTGAAAGGTCTTAGCAGAGGTGCAGAAACTGGCCAACTCGTCCACCGGGGTAGGTGACACATTTGCATTATGTAAGGTGCGTCACGGTGACAAAACAGAGATTCAGGTTGCATGGTCTTAACTCAAACTCCTTGTTTTCGAAATACAGAATTATCCTTGTAAATAGTATTTATATTAAGCAGCCCATTTCTTCAATTGCATAGCGTACCATTAGTGATTTAATATGTGTACTATGTTAAGTTTCTACTAAAACGATGGACCCTCGTTGCAGAAAACGTGCATACCGCTGTCACAGTTTCCATATTTTAACATACGACCAAACGGTGGCGATTGACAGTGGTTTGCAGAAAGTATCCGACTAGAAACCCGAAATGTGACAGGCTAATATATAAAAAAGATTGTAAGCATATTCAAGGCATTATCAGCAATACAAATCATTCATGAAGTAGTTTTCTGCCTAATCATTCATAATTTCTCTAGGAAAATCCAATTGACACTTTTGGTATTTTCAATTTTCCGGGCCTTTTTTCCATGAATTTAGTATCTGGTACACGCAAGATACGACAATACAAAAAATAGTTGGGCAGAAAATCTCCGCAAACTGCGCAACAGCGAACAAGTAATGTGCGTGGGAATTGGGTGTTGTGTAGATCAGGGGCGGACACAGACTCGAGTTTGGGGGGCAAACCCATGTATGCCTCTCCTCGGGGGGGTGGAGCGTGCAATTTGGGTGCTCGACAGACCTAGTATAAGCTACCTCTCCAAGTACATGATCGCTCTCCGGGGGGGAGTTGTCGCAGCGAATATTTTTTGTTCGACAGACCTAGTGCAAACACCTTTTTTCAAAAATTTCTCCGGTCTTTGGTGGGCCAAAAGATAGTTTGACCCCTCTCCAGCGCTTTGGGGGGGCATGGCCGGAATGGCCCCCTCCCCTGCGTCCGCAAATGGTATAGATATACGATAAGGTAGAGCCTGCGGACCTAAAGTTAATTGAGCGTAGTAAGCAACACAGGAGCCTGAACTGCATGGTGTTAAAACATCATTTTTTCTTTGCTGGATCTTTCTTTGGTATGAAAATGTCAATACCTCTGTGCCTATTGGACCAATAGACATAATATTACGTCTATGCAGGGTCGTTACCTCCGAATTTTTACTGGAAGAAGGGTGATAAGTGATAGAGCTGTAGATGGGTGATAATCACCTCAGATGCGTGCTAATCGGGGATGGGAGGCGAATTTTGAGCATTTGGACTGTCTCTGAAAACGCTACCGAATGTGCACTTTACCAACACATTTACGCAGGTCTAAATCCATGCAGGTATCAGAGAGAACATGCGAAAAAACCTGGGTCGAATCCCAAACTTTTTGTCAGACCGTCCCTTTTTGATTCAAGCGTTAGGGGAGCGACCCCCATCACCTCGCTTTCGACGCCCATGCGTCCATGATCCTGCAAATTGTTGACATTTCCATCCATTTTGTTGATATGTGGGATGGTAAGTTAGTGGGGGATGCTCTGATCAGAGCTTCCAATAGTAACTACGCTGCCATTAATGGCTACGTTCCCAATAAAAGCTATCGTCCTAACAATAGCTACGTTCCTAATGATGGTAAAATGACCCATAATTGGAAACAGTCATTCCAAAAATGGAAACTTCTTAAGAAATGGATTTGCATGCCAGCGTGGGAAACTATGATCAGAGTTTCCAATAATATCTATGATCGCAATACCGAGAACAATGACACATAATTGAAAACGCTCCTTCCAAGAATGAAAAAACCTTCCAAAATCGGAAAGATAGGTATGTGTTGCTACTTTCATGCTGTAATGATATAGTTTTTAAACCATGTTTCCTGCATGGTTAAAGGAAGAGATATGTAACGGACATTCAGCATACTGGAAATAGCATACAAGCACAGTTACAATTTCCAGCTCCGTGTGACAGAGGAGGTAAATACCAAATTGAGCTTGTGGCAGCCAGCAGCCAGCATGCTTTCTGCACCTCTGGGGATACAGTGACCCAAAATAGGTTTTGTGCTAGGGTGTCGAGTGGAAAATTCAGCTCGGAATGTATGGCGAGTGAGTGGAAAATTCCCCCAAAATGTATGGCGGAGTAAAAAATTTCCAATTTGGACACTCAGGTGGTAAACTCTCAGAGCCCTTGTTTGAACTGAGGGATGGATATTTCCTTTAATTTTCTCAAAGTAAATATTTTAAAATCATCCCCAAGCAGCATTGTTTGACCATTACCATGTGAAAAATTTGGGTTAAGCAGGTAAATCTTTACCAACTGAAACCCCCTGTTGCAGTCTTCAAATTTTTTTTAAGGAATTGGTGAATTTCCACAAATAAAAAGCTTTTTGGGGGCTTCTGAGACCAACCTTCGGGGAAAGAACTCTGGGAGCCACCAAGACTAACATTTGTGGGAGGAAGATCAACTCTTGGGGGCTTCCCTAGACCAACTCTTGTGCCCCTCCTCTCCTCTCCCACACGACCAGCTCTAAAGGGCCCCTGAGACGAAATATTGGGACCCCCTTAGACCAACTCTGCAGAGGGGGCCTCCGAGATAGGCAGGTGGTAAAAAATGAAAAGGGATTTTTCATGCAATACCTAGTGCCAAAATTAATTATCTAAGCATACACTGTATAGTTTTTTTGTCCGGGACAACGCCCCTCCTATACCTATACCTATAGTTATCGGAATTTTGGAGGCCACTCCTGACCTCAATCACTGCACCTCGCATACACCTATGCTGGGGCCCAGTAGAGCCTTGGTTTACACCTAACTAACCCAAACGAAACTACAAACTTTCTATCACGGCAATAAACTCTTCCAGACTCTTGCTAAAAGTTTCTTTTCTTTACCTGTCAATTCCCCTGCTTCTTTTCACATATATACTCACCTTCATATGAATATGCTGCTTTCTATCAATATCTAATCAAAGCTACAGCCAGCCTCCTTTCTGTGTGTGTTGTTTCTTCCTTTCGTCTACAATCAGCCAGGCGCGGCGGGTTGCGACAGCGTCAGAGCAACTACTAATTTAAATTTCTGATCGCTTTCCGCTTGCCGGTCGCATGAGCAACATAATTTGCATTTCAAAAATTGCTCTAAATTAATTTTCTAAATCCTTATAGACTAGAAAATTATACAACTAAAAGCACACCAAGAGGAAGACTAACAATGTTTTGTCAATAACGAATATGAAACCAGCCTTTCAAAAAGCCTAGAGATGCCGCTTTTATTTACTAGATGTAAAGACGGCGATTTGGTCCACGCCGTAGACCAGCCATACAAAGAAGTGCCGATGTTTGAAGGGCAACTGGATGCATTCTTGTTGCCCAAAAATCATTTAATGAAAATGTAGAGTTTCAATGTATTCAAGTACCGGACACTTTCAGTTGAACTTAAATATCAGCGTATTTATGCCTAGGGTGTCGTAGGGTGTCGTGAGTGGATTTGGGTGTCACAGGGCGTGGACGCAGCAATGAAGGGCTGATATGGATAAAAATTATTTTCTTCGAAATAAATGGTCAATTTTCTACCATACAATGTCAAAAAAATATGATGCTTAGCATACAAATTAAAGATAATTGCTTTTAACAACAAGATGACCAAAAATGGTTTTTCACTATTCTCAGTACCAAAAATACAAAAACAACTTTTCAAGGACGTAAGCCTTGAAGTCATGTGCACAGATAAACTGCTTTCCAGAAATGTATCTTTCAAAGCGGTCAGCTCATTTTTGTGGCAACACAAGGCTAGGGTGTCTAATTTTCCACTCACCAATTTTGTGAGTGGTGGAATTTAGTGGCGGTGTTCACCCATTGGAACTTTCTCCGGTGGGGCAGGGGGCACTGAACGTCTTGCCCGCGCCAGAATTTCGATTCAGTTGTTCCACTGAAATCGGTGGATATAAAGATGCCAGGTATAATTGGCTAGAAAAATAGAAATCGCCAGATTTTCTTGCAGAAAAGCCAGAGAAGCGCATAAAAGCCGAGTTAATTTGGCGATCTCTTAGTCGATTCTGCTACTCTCTTTTTCCAGTGGATGTTGGTAGAGGAGGTAATGGAACTGGCCTTTGTAGTAAGTATTGCTGAATAAAATTAAATAGTAGTAAGTATTGTTGGAAGTGAGGGGAAAATTCAGCAAAAGGTATATAAAAGTGAGTGGAAAATTCTGCTTGACTGGGTGTCGTTCTGCACCCAGCACCCCAGGTTTTGGGACACTGTGAGGATAAGAGTAGGTTGCGGATGGGCTGGTTGAAATATCCCGTGCCTATCCCGCTACAGCTCTATGCGACTTTAAATCTGTTCCACGGATGGGCGGGCTGAGAGACGGCTTCTCGGACGTAGCCGGGCCAAGCATCGTGATCGAGCATTTGACCGGTGGGTAGACGCTTTACCACTGTCCTGTGCTCTTCCATGTTTATTAAGTCTGCTTAAAAAAGCTAAGCGAGGGACTTATCCCATTGATTTATAACATTTATAATATTTCGTGATAAACGCTACAGCTACATTTCTAATCCATTTACAACGCGACAGTCTTACACGATTTATTTCGCAGACACGATTGCTAGATTTTCTGAATCATTGCGTTGACGTGAACCTCACGGAACTCCACTTGAGCGGAGTCAAGATATGGTAGCGTGACCGAGTGGTATATTGCGCTGGTTTAAGGTCCGCAGACTCTAGCATCGGAGGCATATGTTTTTGTCCCACCGTTGCCAGCTCTTTTTTACAGTTGTGCTAAATCTATGCCCGCAAATAGTGGAAGTACAATGCCACTTTTCCCGGTTTTACCAATGACATTCTCCACCATCCTCGGTGCTGTGTAAGTTGTACGCAAAACACGTGTCGCATCTTTATTAGAACGTATGCACCGGCACAGCACGATGGAGAGTGGGCTGAAGTCTGCGGTGGTGTGGGCGCGGGCCGGAGAGCTGTTCTCACCCCCGAATAAATCCAGCCTCGTTTGGACTTCTGTCGGACCATTTTCGTCAGACATAGCCAGTCCGCAGCTGACGTTACTTGATCCGGTGCCGGATCAAATGGTTTGCTGGGGCGATCCATCCATTCTGTCATTTTGCCCTAGCATATCTTTAGTCCATTGATAGCTTTTGAAGGCACGTGTGCTTGCTTGGAATTATATCCCCAGCGAGCTCTCTGATACTTTTGGATTGCAGGATAATCTCTAAAACTGTGTGTCGTACATGAGTGACACCTTTTGGTGGTTGGAAGCCTGGGTGTTTTAGGCCGGAGGATTACAACGTGAGTACGTGGATATGTGCATACCGTGTGCATACATACAGAACACAATCCTATGACTAATACAATTGTGTCACCTCCGCCATCTTTAATTACCCCTATTTTGACGCGTGTTGCTGATAAATGACATTTTGCAAGTAATGGTTTAATACTTATTAGCTAATCTTATATGCAAATGAATAAGCTAAATGACAACAGTAGTTACATAGGTTAAGTTTATTTTGTGCCCACCACCTCGCTAAAGCCGACACGAGCCCGGCCCGCGCAGAGCCAGTCCACAGACTGGCAGGCCCTGCCCAGCCCGCTGTCAGGGCGGCCTTCCACGCCTGAGGCCCAACGCAGCATAGGCGTACCTAGGAGCTTAAGGGAGGGTGAAACCACCTCATTGTCACTGCTTCAAAACCTTAACGATGTGTTTCTGACCAGGCCTTACTTTTTACACACAAACAAATTTTTGGCATCAAAAATTGAAATACCTGTTCTAGTGCCACTCTCCCCTCCAACATGTAAAGTTGTTTCTAAAAAAACATCCTATGAATTAAAGCATCATTTATAAAGCAACCAAAAGGGGACAGAATGTTACCGCCTGTCACCATCATACTTATGCCGACAGCCTTGCTGGCTTAACCTGGGCCGGGGTAGATAATAAAGCACACAATGCGAACATCATTGATACTAATGGATGTAGGGATTAAGGTGTTTTTGGACCCCTATTTGGACGCGGGGACCATGCCATTTGCCTCCTTGAATCTGCCTCCGTTGATTGGTCTGTTGCTGTTGATGGTTTTCAGACTCGCACGATGCCTCTTCTATAACTTGCTTCGTGCGTCTATCCTCTACACCCCATTATCCCAAAAAACATGATTTGTTTTTTAGTGCTGGTTTAAACGAATTTAAGCTGGATATACAAAAACTAAATCTTTGAGTGGTACGGACCAGATATAATTTTGAGGCAGTTCTGCTTTCACTGCGGTGGCTCCCACACTTTTCTTTCGTATTTTTCCACTTTAAAAACACAACAATTTCCTGTTTTTGCCTTACACAACTAATTACCTTCTTTGATAAGTATCTATTTCAAGAAATTATTTTTCCTATAATTTTCAAAATATTACCGTGCAAAAGCTAGCAAAGGGTCCCACGAAGAATACAGATCTTTGCCCTCCATCAAACTATCCTATATTTTATGGTAGGAATTCCATACTTGTTTTTATCGAAAAAAATTATTATGAATTTGGTAATCACGGCACTGAGAGCTCGATTTATGATGCATTTTAACACGCGCATTGACGGTGGTCTGAGCCACCTTCGCTTTGACGATGGGGGCGGGTACCCGCCCCCCTAAGATCTCGAGAACTACGGTAGGTAGCGAAAAACGGCAAACGGCGTTGGGTAGCCCGTCCACTTCTCCATCGAAAATATTTAAACCATTTTTTGTCAGGTCACATTTAAGGTCACGAGAGGTCAAAACATTCCGTCATAGGGATAACATGTAAATTAAGGTTTTCGGCCATTACATCTGAACATGTAAAGATAGATCAAAACGACTTGAACTATATGAATCCCCGCAGGAAGCCAAATCGAATGATATATAATTTGACCTTGCTAGGTCAAAACAAGGATTTGACCTGACCTGAGGTCAGGTCAAGGTCAAATTATATAAAATGCATATCATTAGAACCGCAAAGACAATGCGAGTCCAATGCAGCTAAAATGAACGCTCTACCACCATCCCTTACTGAGTTATTCAGTAAAAAACATTTTCCTATGTATTTCCAATGGAGAGGCCATGCCTCGTACCTGACCTTAGGTCATCGATATAAAAACCGGAACATATTTTAGAGAACTCAGTGGGCCCATTATGTGATATGAGTTTCAATCGGATAAGTTCACCCTGTTTCGACTTATGCTATCTTAAACTTTTTTAGGTCAAGTCACTTGACCTGTACTGGTGACCTGACCTGAGACGACCAAACCTTAAAATTTTTACAGAAGTTGTCAAAATGATGAGGGAAAGGGAATGCCAAGTACGGAGGCGCGTAGCGCCGCCGTTTTTCTGCTGTCTCCAGAAAACCCGAAGGGAGGCGGTAACCCGCCCCCCGTCAATGCGCGTGTTAAAGCAGGCGCTATTTCCAAGTACCCCTCTCTAAGAACCCAATGGTCTTTCGAAGGGAAAAAATGCTTGCGATAGCATCTAGTATACACAGCCATCTAAAACATGTACCGTTTCAACAAAAAGCTGTATTACATACACACATGATTGCTCACCAACAATAGGCATTCGGTTTATGTACACTTCGAGCACTTGCAGTATGAGTCAACTCGTTTCGTCAAAATACGACCTCCGACAGAGATTATTTAAAAGCTCGCTTTGTACTTGAAGGCTCCACACACACATACACACATTGACACATGCACATTTGAAATTCGCCGTGTTGCAGCGGAATATGCTAGTTTGGATCACTGAAATCAGAGCATGATTTCTAAGCCATTGAAAGTCATTGCGGCACACCTCACATTTGATTACACAGTTCCGATGCGCGGTTAACTCGCACGATTTGCTCACTGAGATACGTCAGATCAGCAGCAACAGTTGGCCCACGTATCTCCACTCATCTTTCCCCGCAGTAGACCTTCTTAGCAAAACTAATCACATGGCCTGCAAATTTCATATTATCACAGTTCTCCACAACTCCAAAACGCGAGTGCCTCAGCCGTGTCTACGCGTTGACGTAGTCCTCCATGCTGAGAACTGTACTCTCTCTTCCGTCCGGGGGACGCGTGGCGTCCGCCCGCTCACGTAAGCCGCGCTCCCCTGTCCGTGTACAAACCCGCTGCCCGTGCTCACACCAGTGTTACCACATGTGCTCACGTGACCGGTGCCGTTTCCGTACACGTACCCGTTGGAAGTGCTGACTCCCAGTCCGATGCTACCACTGTCTGGGTAGCCATCAGGATACGCGCCTGGATGGACGTTCACGTAGGAGCCGTGTAAAGTGCCGTGAAGCGGAGGCTGGCTGTTGACGTACTGACAAGATGGAGTCTGCTGCTGATGGTGCTGCTGCTGGAAGTTGGAGTTCTTCAGAATCGGTTTCAGATGAGGCTGTGCTGGAGGAAGGTGGTTCTGGACACTAGCCAGTGTGGCGTCAGAGGATGACGTTACGTTGACTAATGACGTCATTGGGGACGACGTGATGGGTAGCGAGGTGGCAGGCAGGGAGGCGTTGGCGTCACCTGACACCAGCGCCTCGATGGCGCGGTACAGGTACAGGTAGTCGTCTTGACTACGCCACACGCCAGGCCGTCGGGTATGGTACAGTCGAGCGTACATGTAGACGTCAGCGTGCGACTCGAACTCCAGCTGCTTCATCAGGGTGGTGAGGCAGCAGAAGGTGGCGGCCTCAGTGCCTCCGAAGCGGTCCACCACCAGGCAGGGTCCGTTCTGGTATTCCAGGTGGTCACGTTGCACCAACCGGATGAGGTCGAACACGCGGCCGATTGGCGTGCAGTTCAGAGGCCACTCGGAGCACTGAATGATACGTACTAGCATCTCGTAGTCGTCCTGGAGAAGAAACATCGATTGCGTGTCAACTTCCGTCAGCAAACTCAGATTCGCCGCACATTAAATGTTCTGAGACTTCATGGAATCAAAATATCCAGAGCAGAAAATATACATTCGATAGTAAAGTGAACGATGCTAAACTTAAAGATCACAAAATAATGGATGCTATTCAGAAGGAAGTTGATACTCTGCAACAGTATCGATGCGAGCACGTGCATCAATGCAGCGTAGTAGCCTCACTCACGGTAAAGGACTGGAGGGTGAAGTCGCGGACGACAAAGGAGCCCTGCTGTTTCTCAGAGGTGAAGCGGACCCGGAACTGGTGACAGCTGATCTCCTCTTGCTCCAGTGGCCAGAAGATACAGTACTCCTGCGAACCAGACCAGCTAGATGAGCCCTCTACGGCGTCCCCAACCTCACCAATCTTGAGCCAGTACAACGCATTTCAATAGAAGTTTGATGACTTTGAGTACAGAACCTCACGAGACCTCCAACATGTCCTCCCCATGTGCCTTCCGCGGCTGTCGGAGCCTCACCTGATCGTCGACGGGGCTGAGCAGCACCACTGTCTGCGCATTGTGGTCCCACACCATCTGCCAGAAGGCGGGCACGGTGTCCAGCAACGGGTGCTGGCTGATGATGAACTCGCGCAGCCGACTCTGTCCGAGCATCCACGAGGCGTTGATGTAGTCAGAGCCTTCAGCACCCGGCTGAGGCGTCAGACACACCCGGTAGCTCTCCACCGGCAGCAGCTCCATGCTCCTGTTCTTGCGGTAGTTGACCGGGTGCCTAGCCGATGTCGTGTCGAAGTCGGTGGCCTGGTCGTAGGTGATGAGCTGCAGAACATGATGCGTATTAACCGAAGGAGAATGTAGGGCTGTGGTTCATACGGTGGCTGCAAACATTAGCCAATTCATTATTTATGGTTTGAAGCGCTGTCACATCTGTGAGCTTCTTTAACTCGAACACCCTACCCGATCCCTCCCACATCCACCCGTAAGCCTCAAAGTATTTCCGCGTTAATACTGTTCTTCCAGGGAATATCCACGCACGGTCAAACATAGGCATTTCTCTGGATCAGGGCCAGATATTGCGGACGCCCACCTTGAACTGGCGGTCCAGGTTGTACCAGGGGTAGATGTCCTGCTCGGTGGTCTGTAGGTTGTGCAGATATCGACTCAGGAAGCTGCGGTGGATGTCCGTCTCACCGCTCTCGATCGCCTCCAGCAGGGCGTCGTGCACGAAGACGTACTGGTCCTCGGTCTGCACAAGGAAGTTGCGCTGCGTCCGGATGTACTTCAGGAAGCCGAAGATGTTCAGCTCGCCGCGCGTGCGGATCATTCTCATCATCGAGTCCAGCACGATGTAAGTTCCAGTGCGTCCGACGCCGGCACTGCAAACGAACATCAGTGTTCTAGTCAGAACTGTGCGCTACCAGATTTTGAACCTCAATGTTTGAAGCTTGACAAGAGCAAAACCAAGCATGAGCAGTCTCACATGATCTGGACAAGGCGGTAGTACCTGCAGTGTACGACGATGGGACCGGCACCGTCCCGGTTGGCGGCCGCCGACTTCCTGACAAAGCTGAGGATGGGCAGCGGGTTCTCGGGTATCCCGTGGTCAGGCCAGTTGGTGTAGTGGTACTGGTATACCGTCTTTGAAGACGGACGCCGTGGCTTCTTAGACTGAAAAAATTATCATCATAATCATCATCATCATTATCATCATCATCATCTTCATCATCTGTCACAATCCTCGTAATGATAAATGCTAATGATAATAAAGATAACAATAATGATAGTGATCGCAGTAATGCAACTATAATACAACAATAAAATAATAATATTGATACTAATAATAACGATGATGAAATAACATTAGTAATGATGATGATTATGATAATAATAATAATAATAATAATAATAATAATAATAATAATGAATATACATAATACGAATAATAATAATACTAATAATACTTAGCACCATCATCATCATCATCATCATCATCATCATCATCATCATCATCATCATCATAATCATCCTAATCATTGTAACTTACTTTCAAATGTGTAAGCTTGAACTTCCGTATTGTATACGTGGCCATCACATCCTCTCCAGCAGCCATCACCTTGATGGCTCCGTATGTCTCCGACCCCTCCTGCGGCCAGTACAGATCACACTTCTTCCTACCACGTTCCATCAGGTTCGTGATCATGACGATGATGTGCACGTCCTGCTCCCAAACCATTCTCCAGAATGCCGCGTAAGTGTCGGGCAGAGGACCCTGTGTGCCGATGTAGGCACGTCGCCGCTCGTAGCCGTCGATGAAGTTGGCGTTGACGTAATCACACCGTTGCTGGCCGGCCAGAGGCCGTAGTGACACTCGAGTATGGTCATCTGCCGAAAAAGTTGCACATGTTCACTACTCAGCATAGTCTACAGTTGGAGAATAGAGCGGTATTTTCTGTTAATTCACCACAAAATTGGATTGGCGTCCAGCTTGTGAAACTGACATATTCGACAGGCGAAGGCGACAGCACCGAAATAATTCACAGAATCTGAGACTGCCAGTCGTTAATCATGTTTGACATCAACTGATAATCGCAAACCAAATCGAAACAAATCACTCAGACGCGTCGATCGTGGGGTAGCGAGCTCACAGGCAACAATGTTGAGGTAGCGATTTTTGTCCTTGTTTTCGGGCTGTTGGCTGTAGTCCGAAGTGTATCCATCAATTATGGTTTGGGTCTGGATGGCCTCGTACTCCTTGCTGAAGCCGATGTCGCCGTCGGCGTGCAGTTTGCTGACGTGTTTTGGAAACAGGTGGACTGGCATAGGGCCTGGAACGGTGCCGTCTGGACAGTCGTTCTCCCAGTCAGTGGATATCACTGACGGCGTCTTGTTAGGCTCGTCCAGGTGGTTATACGCCGCCTGGAAATATTTCCCTGAAAAGAGGGGCATAGTGGTGAGACTTTTAAGGCTTGACTCCAGGAAATAAGCATTGCACACATCCACAAGCTGATATATAGTTCCGCTAAAAGTAATAAACGTGTCAAAAGAAACGTTACAAATTAACACGTTTTCCAAACATAAAACACAATTTAAGCATACACTGGGCTTATGAAAAAGTAGACAACACCACTAGCAGCAGACTTACTTCCAGATGATGAAGGCCAGGGAGGCCGAGAAGGAGGGCGGCGCAGCCACAGGCGATGGCTGCCAGAGTTCCAGGGTTGAGGCCCCAGTCTCCCGCCCACAGCCGCTGCCTCTCCAACGCCTCGCAGTTGTGCTGGACGTACACCTTTAGCGTGCGAGAGGCCGGGCCTCGGTAGGTCAGCGAAGGATGGTACAAGGAGTTGGTGCCAGCCACCACCTGGACTTCGTACATGGTGTTCCGCGTCAGATTTGGCAGAAACATCTGGAAAATAGCGTCAACATCGTCAGAAACATCTGGAACATAATGTCAACACCGTCAGAAACATCTGAAACATAACGTTAACGTCGTCAGAAACATCTGGAACATAGTCCCAATGCCATCTTTCATACAAATCACATTGGGCAAGATCACTTTATGAGGCGTGTACATGATATATTATAATACAACCTATTATTATATACAATACGTAAAAGTCATACCGTCAAATGGCGCAGTAGCTTCTTAGCGTGCTTATGCACATCTACTGCTAAGAAGAACCGGACAGAGCAGCTGAAAAGCCACCGCGTCGCTCACCGTTTCCTCCTGCCTGCTGGCCGAGGTCGGAATGACCAGTTCCTCGAAGGTGCTTCTCTCCTGGCTTCTGTATTGCACCAGGTAGAAGTCGACCAGCGAGCTTGCGGGCGGAGGTCGGCTCCAGTGGACGTACACTGAGGTACCGCCTCTGCAGGTGATGTTGGTGAGGACGGGGGCCGCCGGCGCCGTCACATCGGTCCGCAGCTGAAGGGCCGCCGAGCGCCGGCCCTCCAGCCGCCGCGACCTGGCGCACGCCCACAGGCGGTACTCCGTGTACGGCGCTGAAACGCAGAGGAACACAGACTGGTCACGCCCAGTCCCGCCGAGGTAGTCACGCCCATCTGACCAGGCTCAAATGTATGCAGGTTATTGCTAATAACTCCTGGTTTGTCTTTGAGGTGACAATAACGCTGCGTTCTCTGAAAAATTCCCGACCGGGATTTTAAGAAACGTGATATCATTCTTTGTCATCGATTCCGGGCAGGGAGCGTCCTCGATCACGTCGCGTGGCACATGCATGATTTGCACCATTTGCACTGTCCTATAAAAGATTACGACTTAAAACAAAAAGTAGATTTCAGAATAAAAATTGTATGTTTCTATATCTTCCTAAATGGAAAAATATGTGTGATACAGCCACTTTGCGCCTATATATTTATCCTTAACGACATGGTCACCACCGTCTATGAGAATATCGCGAGAAACGCTTTTTATAATTCTGGAAGTTATTGGGGAATGCATGGAATGTACGGCGGGAATGTATTAAAAGGAACCGTGACGTCACATTCCTCGGCATCGCAATCCATACTTTTATTCGAAGAATGTACCCTAAATCCAACAAAATACAAGCAACTTCCTTTAGCATTGTGCAAAGAAATTAACATCACCAACAAAGCTAAAAGCGCATCAGATTGCTTACTTAGACCGGTGAGGTTAAAGACCACCGCTTCTTCAGCGGTATCAATATCTCTGCCGGTGAGCTGTCGTTTTCCGCCCTGCTCAGACTCGAAGTAGACGTGATATCCGACGATATTGGCGGCCGGTCTGGTTGGGACTCTCCACGAGAGCTCCACCCACGTGTCTCCTATCTTTTCCTCTCTGAAGCCCTCCGGACTTCCAGGCTCTGAAGCAGACACATAGCAACAAGATTTACGAGATGCTCTCTCATTTTTATATTAGGTGGAACTCTATATATTAGGTGGAACTCATTATTAGGTGGAAGTGACTAGTCAAAGAACTAGGCACGAATGAGTGTAAATTCTACTGGAATATTTTCAATCGCTTACATTGGTCAAAAAAAACGCGGAAAAATGTGGTAGAATAAAAATAGAATAAAATAAAGTGCAATACCTAGCTTTCCTTTCGCAAAAAACCTCTCCAGGGAAAGGAGGCTTTAAGTGTTTTTATAGCAAGTAGTCTTGTTATGCTCTATTTCAAAGATTCCGAACTCGGACTAGAGCGAGGCAAGGTCAATTTGACATGTATCCCAGATACATGAGCAGAGCAAGCATGTAACCGGGAGATCCGAAGACAAACTCCCGCACGTAAATAGAGCACACTGAAACTCCTCATGTACCCAGCGTATGTGTATGGTACGCGACAGGGCACTGCTGTGGGAACCAACCTCCTTCGTCAGTCCAGACAGTGGCCTCGGTTGGTTCGCCTAGCCCCAGCATGTTTCGGTAGCGCAGTCGCAGCTGGTAGGCGGTGTATGGCTCCAGTCCTTGGATCGTAAAACTCTGCAAGAGCACCCACAGCACGTCACAGACACTCAAAGGTCAGCACGTCACAGGCACTCAGAGGTCAGCACGTCACAGAGTTCACAGACCTGACACGTCACAGGCACTCACAGACTGACACGTCACAGTGTTCACACACTGGCACGTCACAGGAAATGTTCGCATACCGGCACGTCACATATGCTATTTCAAAATATCAGAAGGCCACAAAACGAAAAGAAACGTTACATTTCTTTGAAGAAAAAAACAGCGTTCATTGAGCTTTGAGGCCCGCTATTAGAGGTGCGGCTGGGCCTCGTTTAGGGCCTTGGGGCAGATAATCGGTTCCCTGCGTTCGCGTGACGCTGAGAGTCCAACCAAGTCGGGCGTCGCCGACATTGCGGCTGCGATCGATACTCCAGCTCAAACGCTCGCCATCAAACTTCCAAAATGCTAGCCAACGACCCAACAGAGATGTCATGCCTGCTTTTTTTCCAAACATCACCTTCGCTATGTGTGAAACAATGGATGACAAAGGCTATCTAGAGAGATGAGCCATGTTTATGCATGCCGCGGAGGATCTCCTGAATAGAATTGGTCCCACTCCTGTTCACCATGTGCCGTTTATTAATCTATTCTGACGGACACACTCTTGATGAAACACCCCACAGACTCCTCTCCCCGTCCCTCTCCCATTCTCCTATGCCTGTCGTCCCATCTGCTCTATCGTATCTCCGGGAACTCGATTCTAGCACTGGGACGCGGTGAACTCAGGTCACTGACCGTCAGCTCTGTGCTGGTAGGTCCGCTCTCCTGCCACTGTCCCCGCGGGATCAGGAGGTCACGTTGGAGGTCACCAGAGAGGCGGCTGCTCGGTAGGTGAGTTGGGTAGCCCAGAAACTCTCCAGTTCATTGCTTCCAGCGAGGCCGGAGGACGCCACATCACCTCGATAGAAGTTGAGAGCTGGTGTTAGTGAGCGGACACCAGCACTGGCTTCTCGCCTGGAACTGCAGACAACGCGAATCGATCAGTCACCGGCGAAAGTACCGACGAGAAAAACATGGCATCACACATGGCTGATACGAGTTCCTCGGGCAACGACAAATGGAAAGCGAGCATTGATCATTCGTTGGCAGTCGGGACGGACATCTCGTAAGCTACGTTTGAAACACGCGAACACGTCTGCTTTATGTCGGCGACGGTTTTCGCTGATTTAATTGTGATTTGGCAGCCAATCCTGACGGGAACCAGCTGGGGGAGGGGACGCCAGAATACGTGATTGGTCAGGTCTGACGCGTCAGAGCTACGCGAACACGCGACTGCATTTGCTCGGGCCAGCGGCGCTGGTGCGGCTGAATCCAACTGTTTCCAGCCGTAAGGAGTTTAGAAGAGCAGAATACAAATGTAATCAAAAAGTTGCAGGGGTCGGAGCTGAGACGAGACACACATGTAGGTGCTGTAATCACTGCTGCCAACCAAAACAGCGACGTGACTCAGAAACAAAACATCAGCCGACGAATGCAGCACACAAACACATGGCTGCATCCAGAGAAACCCTAAAAAGATTCTCCATAACTTGAGCGATAGCTACCAAAAAGGCACTGCTTATTCACTATGGAAGTATCTGGCAGGCACAGCACATTTCGAAAGCCACATAAATAAAGACAAATTCGGAACAACTCATACTTTAGTTCTCTTCTTAACCATGAGTTGAGAGAAGACATTAGAAATCATTTAAATTTAAGAATATTTCTATCGCGCAAAGGTACACTAGCCCTCTTATGCCCCTGATCGTAGAGAGGTGAACAGGTACTCACGCTGTCTATGTGTCACCATGAAGTAGGAGTTCTCACTGGGCGTGCCCTGACCCAGGTCGTTGACGCCTACCACTCTGGAAGCTGTACACGGTGTGTACGGCTT
The DNA here is from genome assembly GCA_034440635.1 of Lepas anatifera. Classification (NCBI taxonomy): domain Eukaryota; kingdom Metazoa; phylum Arthropoda; class Thecostraca; family Lepadidae; genus Lepas; species Lepas anatifera. The sequence goes on along the minus strand of JAOTON010000061.1, from coordinate 5,643 downwards.
CAGATCGTGAACTGTGAAGGCAGTGCGATTGTCCGGTGTGACGGTGGCACTCAGCAAGCCCCAGGTTCCTGTCTCACCCTCCCTGTCAAAATGGCGCGCGGTTAGGCGTCGCCACACTCTGCTCCCCTCTGAAAGACAAGTTTTGTTCCTGTTTTAAACGATCTCCAGCAGGTATTTGTACATTATTCCCATGTCATAATTGTTTTCCCTGAGTAAAGTGGGGCATGTTTGGTTTGAACCAGTCTCAACTTTTTCGCACTCAATAAGCCGTTTCTTGGCGCTCGAGGCAAGCGATAGACGATTTTCGCCTGATTCAACCTGACCCATCAGCCTGATTCAACCTGACCCATCAGCCTGATTCAACCTTGACCCCATCAAAGCCATCAAGCCTGATTCAACCTGTTCTGTTCCTCTCTCATCATTAGGATGAAGAAAAAGAAAGCTTCCTCAACAACCTATGTTTCAACCTGTCTGTGGAAGTGACCTATGGGTGAACCCCAAACGGTTCTGCCATCAGAATGAGCAGCCGAAATGGGACTTGACACTTAGATAACCTGCATCCCAGCCGTTCGTGTTGTATATGACCTATAACCGAGATGCTCTCACTTCACGCAACCGCACCATCGTTACAGTCAAGCCAACCCCTAACCTTCCCACGCTGAAACCTAAGCGGAAATAATCTTTGCTGAGACCAAAATGAAACATTCGAGAGCCTCATTGCGGGGTCATGAATAGCGTGAAAGCGCTGGATAGCCAACAGTTAAGCTGAAGCTTGGTGATTCAGGCGGAAGGTGAATGACGCAGAGAAGGCCATTCAATGGTGTGACTCGTGGAAGGAGATGACTGTGGAGTCAGATGTAGCTGATTGTTCCGCCGGCGCAAGCACGAAGATATAGCCTTCGCCGGTGCTACATGGGCTCTCTGTGTTGTGGGAACGGTCACAACTAAGAAGTGCAAAAATACTACCAATCATTTCCAGCGTTTGTGCATTTATGCATAAAGATGGTTCAGCGCTTGCAGGTTCGATCTGATCATTTGGCACTTCCTTTCAGAGTGTTGACTCGCTGGTTCTGTTAGGGATCAGCGTGTCAGTGACTTTACCTCCTGGGTACCTGGCATCCCTATCCGGCGACGACCCCACCCACGCCCCATTGATTCATGGCCTGAAACGACCGGAGGGGCACTCGTAAAACACAAGCATATTGCACCTTCATTGCAGCCTGTGGAGATCTATCGGAGGTCGCGCCGGGTGCGGCTCATGACTCACCAATACGCTTGTACATGCAAAACACTATTAGCAAATGGCCTGAACAGTGCTATGCATTGAATCAGTTCCAGTGTAAGACCATCTTCGGTCCCGCTTGAATAGCGTGGGTGCTGTGTTGACTGACAAGTGTCCATATCATTTCCTTGGATATTGCTTGGAGACCTCTCCGGTCCGCCGCCCAATCAGCGTCACCACCATGATTCGCATATGTATGCTTATGGGCATGAGCTTACAGGGGAGGGGTCCATCCCAAAATCTGGTGATACTATATCTTCCCAGAGGATGGTGGTGTGATCACTGGTACCACTCACACACCTGGAGTCGATCGATTCACAGCCGGTCGGGACGCCCTACCGGCTTCCTCCCGTTCGAAATCCGGCCCCTGCCTGAATCGATGCGCGTGCTTTAGCGTAGCCAACGATGCCTCTTCGCCGGGGAACCGTTGGCAGCATCGACTGGCCGGGCTACTAGTGTTCGGTATGGCGCGCTGGGCACGGCCGCCGGCAGCACTCTGGTGATTGATGAAAGCCGGCCGCCCGCCGTCCAGCCACCTGGGCGCCGCGACACCGCTTCCCCCTGCCCTCCAGCCCAATTGCACCACTCCGCGCGGCGCTGTTATGAATAATCAGCACCTCTTTTTTGCCAGACCGGCCGGCGCGCGAGCGCGGCCAGGCATGTCGAAGTGAGGGGGTGGGGGCGGTCAGCCGGGATGCACCTTCACTGCCGGGTCGTGGGAAGGCGGGCGGAGGCATTGGCTCCGCCAACTAGCACAAGGCCAGGAGCGTTAGGGCGGTTTGGCCGGACGGCCGGGATGGGCTGGGGCATCAAGAGTCCCAATTGAACTCCGGTTGGGGGAGGAGCGGAGCTCCTCTGGCTGTAAGACGGTACTGTGAATGAATATAAAGCTATATGTTAACGTTAGTGAGGTGCATAACATCCGGATGCTGTAGGTTCTGAAGAGAGAGAGAGAGAGAGAGGAGAGAGAGAGAGAGAGACAGGAGAGGTAATAGGAGAGAAGAGAGGAGAAAGAACCCACTCCCCGAACATTTAACGGCACAGAACGGGGAAACGTACTCTTTGATCGACAAAGCCAGTCTGCTTGTGGCTCCAAGCCGACCTGTAACATGCATCTGCTCATTAAAGTCGGCGATGCTATTTTAGTCAGATTACCAGCAAGAGCAGCAGCAGAAGGAACATTTCCACTCGTCATTGTTTCATTACAGAAGTGGCGTTAGTAAAATGAAAAACTAGGTGGCTTTCCTCAGTAAATTAATTTTGGTTTAGGTTGTCTGCAGCACGCCATGCCGATTCCTAAAAGGGGCGAGGTTTGCTCAGACTCAGAAGAGCTCATATGAAACCAGGAGACTGAAATAAACACTACAGAAAACAACGGAAGTGCTAGTAAAATATTTGCTCTTAGTAAAAATAAAGGCATAGTATAACACCTGTACTTGGTAATTTGTTCACGAATATTTGGGCTCCACTAGCACCAACATCGTTAAGAGATCAGAACTAATCATTTGGGAATATGGACCATGTAAAACCATCAGAGCATTGGCAAGTCATCAATCACTCCACATTTAAGAACCTCAAAATACAGTGAGACCGTTTCACAGCCATGCGAGATTACCTTCAACACAGATATTTCAATAAGTGGGATCCAAGGGGTAAGGGTTCCCCTGATTTACCCTAAGTGCTCCCTAAAATGGTCACGAGCGCCCCCTGAAAAGGTGCTTCCCACCCCTCTCCCTAGAATGTGAGCATGAGCACTCCCCCACCCCCTGAGATAAGATTTGGTGCCTGTCTGCAGAGGTTTCGCCGTCCAAGAGTGGCACCCCCTGGTCCGGATGGCGCCCTCGACCTTGTGCCCCCTCCCTATCAGGAATCCTCAATCCAGCATAGGGGTAATTCTCTTCCTTCTCTTCGTATTCGAGGCCATTGACTGAGATTATGGGGCTGGTCCAGTCCCTCTTGTGAAAATCCGAGAGCTTTTGGTGCCAGACTTATTTTCAGCAAATACTTACTTATCTTGAAAAATACCCAAGCTATTAAAATGACGTAAGAAACGTAATTGATGCGCCGTTATTGTCTCGCACCCTGACTACGGAAAATATGACCCGCCTTGCACATTATTTAGCGCCATTTATCTTTAAGGTAATTGTTCGACAAATCACCTGGCGCCTAAAACTCTCGGATTTTTGATAAAAGAAGTCTAGACCAGCTCGGTATAAAAAGGTGCGCCGCGGTACAGCCAGCACTGCAGAACGATGCCAAGCGTTGCGGTACAGTCTGCCTTTCAGTGGGGGTGCTATTAACTGCGTTATTGCAGTCTGGTGACGTGCGGTGCAGTATACGCAAGCGCAGTGACATCCGGTGCCTCAGGCCCCGCTCAAGGTCGGCAGGCCATATCCAGCACCTCATGACGCCAGATGAAGAGAGTGAGACGTCATGAGAGAGGTGTCCCCCAATTAGCGTGGCAAATGCACCCGTGGCAGGAGGGCAGGAGCCGGAGCCTCTCTGAAATCTAGCATCCCGCGCCAGGTTAACTTTTAAAGGAAATGTGGCACTTTGGTCGAATCCTGGAATTTGAAGGTGTAATTAGAGGTACTTTTAGCTCAAAAATCATGGAGTCGTCCATGATTTATCGGAAAAATGTACAATAAGCTCAATATTTTGATTTTTTTAAAATGCACCTCTCTAGGGAAAAAATAATTATCTTCATGGATGGGTGATGTCGTGATCTGGCAACCACCACCATATTCCAGAGGCTTCAAGGGCTTCGATTGGCTGATCACTGCTCACCGTTGACGTCAGCATATGTCGGTTCACACCAACAGCCCGACAAATGTGGCCGAAGCTTAGCGTGAAGTACATGCTTAGAGGTAAATTTCAGCTGGTTTTTAGCTTTTATATGCGTTATGGAAATTTTGAGTTTCAAAAACAAATGATATATGGAGTAAGGGGGAAGTCGGTGCAAGAGTACGCTTAACTTAACTTTCTAAAAGGCATCTAATTTTTCCTATCCATATCTAACAGCTAAAATTGAGAGAGGATGACGTTTAGCCCAAAGAATCTGGTCTGCGTATGGTTCATGTTTCAACTCGATGTCTCTGAAAGGACACCATCACGAGGCCATCAAAAAAATAAAAAGTCACGTGCGTACTCTGCCCGCCTTGAGTGGGTCGGTAAGAGTACGCGCACAAGAGGAGGCTGGAGTATGCAATGATGCAATCGCTGGCGCTTTAGGTGCAAAGGTTACTATGTCGCGAAGTTTGTTTGTCGCCAAACTAGGTGATTGTATTATTTAATATCTGGTTCTGAATATACAAAGAACTATATTGCGACGTTTGGTTTTCCAACATATGAATTAAGGACTCTCCCCGAGGAAAAATAAAACTTTCCTATCTCTCTAAGCATGTTGCACAATGGTCTAGCTTCTGCCTTACTCTTTGCCGGACATGCCTTCATGGAAAGAGAAAGTATTCATAAATTTCATGTTGGCAGGCGTTTTAGCGTGAACTCCAGGTCTCTGCAGCACAGGTCCCTGGCTCACAGCATTCTTACTGATGACAGACCGTAATACAATACTTTTGATAAATAGAAGCTTTTAATGATAAGTTTATCTAGTTAAGGAAATAATGCATCAAGGGTGTCCAGAAATTTATTTTGCTCTGTACTCCATGGAAAGAAACAGGAGCACGTTGGATTTTTGTGCAAATCCTGCCGCACCGACCTTGCTTTTTTAGCCGTAGTATCCACTATCTCAGTGGTTGCTAGGCAACCAAAACAGCTGCTGCGGAATCTTACTCCGCCCTGCTCCTTTGGCTGGTTTTCCTGATAGGTCTTTATAACTTGACTATCTCGTTTAAAATCACGTTTTAAAGGTGCCACATTTCCTTCGGGGTCTTCTGTGTGGAACATCTGGTTGTTTTATCATTTTCGGAACGTTTTATCTGATCTTTACTGGGGTGTGACGAGTTTTTTCAATACCCAACATCCCCATTAGAATGTTGAGGGTGATAAATGGGCTAATTCCTTATTGTTTGCTTTTCATTTTTATGATCTTCTCTAATTGTCTTCCATTTCGCCTGAGCGGCCTGTAAAACAGCTAAAACAAGGATGCAGGATCGTACTTCTTCTTTATAATTGTGATCATTATTGCCAGGGGTTCTAGCTACCAGGACCTAAATGAAGTTTTGGTGTTTAGTCCATGACCTAAATTACTCTTCTTTCTGGTCGTGTTAGCTAATGCGATAAGATGGTTACCGGTGTCCGTGCTGATTCCCCTCTGACATAATATTGAAATATTCCTCTCATACATTGCTCTGCTGTTCATCCGACATTCCCTTTACACTTCCCAAGGTTTGATCTATCTT
>JAOTON010000060.1:0-135172 GCA_034440635.1 Lepas anatifera | reverse complement strand
CTTTTTTGGGGACTGTTCGTTGAAATTTGAAGACGCGAGTGCGGGCGTGACGGCGGGGGTGCTCCCTGCGGGGACCCCCTCTGGGAGAAGAGCACAGCTTCCATTTTCAAGAGCATTTGATATATTTTTGTATTGACCCAGATTCGGCAAGCCATAATTTTTCAGATGAGTATATTTCAAAGCGATTAGCACAAATTAATTAGCAATTAATCGTGCTATTAATAAATAGCACGATTAATCAAATCCAAAATTCCAAATCCTGACCGAAAAATCAGGCGAACTCAGGTGCCTAACGTAAGCACACAGCCCCGTTGTGACTGGTGTGAGTGATTGTAAATGTGAAGGAGTGAAAATGATGAATATGTGGAAGGTTTTATTACTCCAAAGCAGGGGTCAAAAAAGTTGCTGGCGTGTCACCATTTGAAATTCCACATCACGAATGTGTCACCAAACTAAAAATGCTACCAAAACCCTTATTTCTTTGAGTTGTTACACCGTTTTTCATTGTTTTTGTGTATTATGCTCCCAGTATAAACCAGAGCTGAAAGTTCTGATATATTTATCTAACGTTTGAAGCCGAAGGAAGTGTATGTGAGCAATCAGCAGGGACAGATCCAGGAATTACCAAAGGGGGCCTTGACAGGGGGTCAGGAATAGCTTTGGGGGGCTGGACCATGCAAGGAATATATTTTCATTAAAAACGTGTGTATATATATATAAACATATATATATATATATATATATATATATATATATATATATATATATATATACAATTTTCGAAGAGCAAAAAAACATTACTTCCGTTTTGGGAGGCAGACAACTTTATGAACTCTGGTGGGTCACAAAGCTATGCACCGGCGCTAAATACGCTGAGGTCCGCTCAACATTGGGTTGGATCTCCACAAAATACGATATTGACCAAATGTCCGCTATGATCAGTGATCAGGACCATCCCGAATCGCATCAAATATTCTGTGGCCTGTTTGAATAAAGTTACCTTTTGCTCCAAGCAAAGACGGAGGTTGCAGCCACAGAGGGCCGATACCAAAGGGGTAACCGCAAGCAAGGCAGAGGCCGACTGTAGTCAGGCCTAGGTAGACCATGGGGGAGGAGGGCATGAATGTTAGAAGTAGGGGACTGGCTTCGGCCACAACATGTCTGAGATTATCGTGAGGGACCTGGTCGCAAACACATAGGTCGCAAGTGGACCACAGGGGTCCAGAAGCACTTCAGGGGGTCGGATAGTAACAGGAGGTCCGGGTGAACCGCAAAGGGCCCGGCTGGACCCACTGAGGGCCCGGGTAGATAACAGGGGAATTATATGCATCTGCGGAGAATAGGGCCCGGCTTTGGCAGCAGTGGGCTGGGGGTAATTCGGAGGAGCCCGGTCGCTCACTCAGATGTTCCAATTGGACTAAAGGGCGCCCGGAAGCATGTCAGGCTGCCCGGATAGCCACAGGAGGCCCAGCTCAACCGCTGGGGGGCCCGGCTTCTACCACAGGGGAGCCCTAGTGGAAAACAGGGAAATTATCTGCAACTGCTGAGAATAGGGGCCCGACTTCAGGCAGCAGTGGGCCTGGGATAATTGTGAGGGCCCCGGTCGCAGACTCAGTGGCCTGCCTTCTGAGATAAGGGTCTCGCGTTCAAATACCGGGACTCGCTGGGCGCAGGGTTGGCTCTCACGCTTAACCGTAGCCTTGTCCTTGCAATGACTGCCAACCGCCTTGTGCGGCACGGTGGGACATAGAGAAACAGTCATCAATTCCCGGAATTTTTCCGCATATGCGGGGAATTGGGCAGTAGCTTCTGATGTTGGCAAAGGCCAGGAGCCGAAAAGTAAAAAAGGAACCACTCGGGGAGCCTCAGAGGCCAAAAGCTGGAGACCCGGAAACCAGCATTAGGGAGGGGGTTGCAACAGCAACCCTCGGATATCCAAAACGACAACCATTCGGAGCCCTGAGATCGATTTCAGAGGCCCCGAAATACTTTAAATGGGCCCCTAGACCTGAATTCGGGTGACATTTGGAGTAGGGGTAAAATAATACTTGGGTGAGGATTCTTACGCAGTGGGCTTTCAGACAATTATCAATTTTCCGCCGTGCGCCATACTAGAACATTTATGCAGCGTTAGAAATCCATGGAATTTTTGTGCATTTTCGTAAATACTAAGTAAATACGCTTCCCTTATAGATTTTTTATTTTTCCTTGATAATTCTGCAGCACTTTCCACTGAACAATTTTCGAATCAAAGAATATTTTTATCAATCCTTAACATTGTTGGAAGTTTTCCACGATTTCAAAGTAGTCCCATCTTACGTTACGAATTTTTGCACATTTTATGCCCAAAAACCTAGGGGAAACGTAGAGGGCTTCGACTGGTTCGCCCTGCGTGTTTTGATGACGATGCCACCGCTCTGTTCTGTACGCATATTTGCGTATGTATTCTGGAGTGGTAAATTTACCCATATGGCCGGAGCTTCCAAATTTTACGCTGTGGTTTCTCGGCGTAAATCAACTTTTATTTTCCCTGATTTCGAAGCCTGCGGGGCCTAGCTAAAGCCGCAGAGCTCACCCTGTGGTGGCCCAGCGGCTGCGGCGGGAGGCGTTTCTTTCCAGTGCTTAAGGTCAGCCCAAGGGGGTGGGGCCGATCGCTCCCCCTTTGGATACGCCCCTGGAAATCAGGACCACACATAGGATAAATTTTGCATTTTATCGTTCATGCACGAAAGTCAAGCCAGGGGTAACGCAGCTACACAGCTGACCGAAAGATCCTATGGTAAGCGGAAGCTAAAGCTGCGGACAGTGGCTAATGGCTACAACCGCGAAGTGACAGAGTTCGCAGCTGCAGCATGGCTCCCCGCGGCCACTGTCGACACCATCGATAGGGAGCTGCGCGCTGTGGCTCGCACGATCCCAGCATACCCGCAGCCAACTCCGACGGACCCCTCATGGCGGAGGCAGGTGGCGCGACCAGGATTTGGCTTGGAGCCTAACCTTCAGAATGGACCCTTTATAGCTCAATGCCTCCCTCCATACCCAGCTCTTAATGAGTAAATATTTCTTCCAATAAGCACAGTGAACTTCACCCAGGATTTTCCTTTTTAAGGATTGGAAAAGGTGCACTTTATTAATATTTAAAAATAATTGTGATATCTGGATATCTTATGAACATGTCATGGAAGGAAGGAAGGAGAAAAGCTCACCGCTATGGACGGACGGGATCAGATGAGGAAAGACTTGCTGGTGGAGAATCATCTTCAGAGTTCGCAGTTGGCGGCTCTCACCACTCACCACACGCACTTGTGCCTGCTGAGCAGCGAAATATTCCAATGTCACTTCAGTGATTATTCTTAGAAAATTATAGATAAAGAATCTCGCAGCCAGAGGGTAGCAGTTAAGTGTTACCGCTGAATATTTGCCGTGAAGAAAGATATTATCACGCATTAATATGATTGTGATATTTTAAAGGTCATACAGTCACGACATTATAAAACAAACAAATTCGCACACTTGATGTTCATAAACATCTCTCAGATCCCCCCCAGCTTGCTCTCGCGCAGCAGTTTCGGGAGACACAACGAGAGCATTGCTCGGGATCGGTGTTCAGGGGTCCATGGGACCGATTAACAGTGGCTTCTGAGCGCGATGCTCGAACTGACCTTGCTCACTGAACGAGCACTTCACTTGCTTTGAGCTGACCTTGTTCCTGAAAGCGTAGGCATTGGTCTCGGGGCTCCCAAACTTGACCTCCTGGGACCCCGGGAATCAGTCTCGGAGGCCCCCGAACATCGGTCTCGGACTCCACGAGCATCGCTTTGGGGGCCCCGAACATCTGCCTCGCTGCCCCGAGAATCGCTCCGGGACCCCCAAAACCTGGTCTCGCCCCTCCCTCCCCCCCAGAGCGATGCTCGGAACCGATATTCGGGGACCCCGAGACGGATTGTCGAGGGATTCCAAGACCAAGCTCAGAGGGACCCAGTGATGCTCGGGAGCCTCCAAGAATGATGTTGAGTGTGGGGGTGTCCAGGAAACCGATGATCACGGTCTCCGAGTCAAGATCAATGCTCGTGGGCCTCAGACAGATGTTCGATGCCCCTAAAATGTATACCTTTATCAATCCCAGGAAATCCACCTCAGTGAGCATCATATTCTCAACACAGGCACATCTACCCGAGCACTTTTTCCGAGACCCTCCGATCTTGGTCCCGAGCAGTGGTCTCGGGGCCCCCAAGGGTGATATTCGGGAGCTCCCAAGACCGATATTCGGGTCTCCCAAGACCAATGTCCCTGGCCCCCGGGAGTGATGTTCGAGACCAATGTTTAGGGGCTCCCGAGACTGATTCCCGAGGGCCAAAGATCGGGGGGCCCCGAGAAGGATGCTCGGAGCCCCAAGAATGTTCGGGAACCCAAAAGACAGATGCTCAGAGGTCCCCGAGAGCGATTCTCTGGGGCCTTCCAAGACTGATTATCGGGGTCACCGAGACCAAGCTGGAGAGGGGGAGCACCAACACCCATATTCCTGCTTTACAGTGAACAGTAAGCCCAAGAGGAGTCCACGGACCCCTAGGCTACGCCATTGCCCCAGCCCCACCTGTATCAAACCAAAGCAGGCCCCAGGCAACCATGTTCTCTAGTTGTCGGCATCGTAAAGGAAAGGGATTATGTAACTGAATTGACAGCATTTTGTATCCTCTTTCTCAAAACTTACTCCATACTTTAAGAGCTTTTAAAGTCAGTTTTAAAATAGCAGTGGCATAAAAACAGAGCAAGAAGTCCAAATAAATCTCAGCGTACAAAGAGTGCCAAATGAGGACCAGCACAATAGGCAGCAGGCCAAACATAATTTTTCGCTAAAATAATAGTTCTACACGTGAAAGATTGTGCGATAGCATATTGAGGGATAACATTGTACCTGACCATTCCCAAAATGTGCAAGAGTTTAAGAGTGCAAAAAAATATGCAAAATCATGCATACAGTTTTGCATCCTGCACAATACACCTCAATTGAGCCAGACAAGTGGGTGAGCTTACTTTCCATCCAATCATGAATATTCCCTTCATATTTCTATCTAGACAGCTTTCTTAAAGCTGTCATAAAATTTGCCTGTATTTGATAAAGTTTAAGTGACTTCCCCAATCCCCTCTCCCACAGTCCCAAATGCTTTAAGCCCATTCCAAACCTATACACCTGCTGCTTCAGCAAAAACTAATAACACCTACAATGTTTCACAGATAAGGCAGGAGAAACATTAAGAGGATTTGTTGCATGATTGTAAAGGTATGCTGAATGAAAATATTTTTGTCATTTATCAGCCAGTTACACTGACTCTGTTTTAACTTTTAATCTGATGAATGCACTACAGTTCCAAGCAATCCTGTCTGTGTATGACACAGGCAGAAAGAACATGGATTGTCTAGAAAAAATCTTGTTATGGCAGCTCTTTGATTTGTCAAACATTTTTAGGCCCCTACAGTTGGGCAGCCAAGATCAATTTTCTCTTTCAAGATGCTTAAAATAATATAAATACTCATATCAAGATACATTTTGCAGGTTGTTGATCATTGAACAGAGCAAAACTTGCAACAGATACCATTATGTTGGCTTTAAACATTTCATTCAATAGTTTATTCACATTTATGAAGCATTTTGAATCATTGCTAGAGAAAAGCACATCATGCTAATCATTGCTTAATATCCCAAAACGCTTCTTCAAACCAGACTTCTATCACTTTTCATTCACTAGGATTATCAAGCCAAGGGACATTGAGGAGGAAAATGTTTTTTTAACTGAAGCAGTGGCTTCAGTTTATTCAGTGGCTTTCAGTTTATAGCAGTGGCTTTCAGTCCTTCTTTTCCTATATGGAGTAATACACATTTGCTGTTTACCTGCAAATGAAAAGCCACAATAAATCACATATGCTGTCCCCAAATTCCCACAACCACCAACATACTTCACCTATCCACCATGTTAAAATATACATCTGGTGGTTTATCCCTGCTTGCCCCAGCACCACAAGTTTTGCCCCCAAGTATGTTTGTGTCCTGCAGTTTCTTTTGCTGACCCCAATCTGAAAAAAATTGGCAGACTGCTGAAATTTTACACTCATGGCACAAATATTTCCATGTACATACATACCCTCACCATGGAAATACCTTAAAATCATTATTGTCACATTTAAATGATTTTATATTTGTGACACTTGCATGAGTTCGTGGTGGTGCTCACCATCCAGTGTGCTAGTGGTGCCTCACAGACAGAAAAAAACTCTCAAGATTGTAGGTCTGAATCCATATATGAACATCAATGCTTCACATGATTTATCATATATGCATGAGCTAAGCAGGTACTAAAACTGCTCACTATGCCCAACAACCACCCTGATAAGATGTTGAAACCTGACACAATCTGCTTACCTACTGTTCTTCCCCCACAGACTGCCCCACACTGGTCTTGACCCCATCCCTACTAGTCACAGCCACCCCCAAAAGCTACCTCCTAAACAACTCAAACTACAAGTTCTTACTCTTGTCATTGTGCCATTCCACAACTTTTTGCGGACTAGAAGTGGGATGTTTTTCAGTTATTAAATCTAGATATTGATGCCCAACACACTCCAAAGATGAAACAAAAATATTTTTGCTACAAGTAGGCACTGCATGAGGCAGGCCTCGAGGTCTCTGTGAGTTGATACTGGCACAGCACTACAAGCCCTATAAAAGTCTGCGGGAGACCCAAATTCAGGGGGTCCGAGAGTTGATCCAAGGGGGCCAAAGGGGCTGTTACCCCCAACAAAGCCCAAAATAGTGCCTTTTGCCTACCAAAAGATCCAAATTTAGGCCCTTTTAAAATACTTTATTTTCGGGATTTCTTGATGGAGCCCCCTCCAAACATTGATTTCGTTCCTCCAAAAAGTTGCTCCTAGTTCCGCCAATGAGGGGTCCGACCCCCCCAGGATTTCCACGCACGGGCTTAGAGAGATAGGTATCTAGGTGCCCAGTTACAAGTGCCCACTTGAGTCCCCGACTCGGCATACCAGTAAGCACAGCGGCAAAGTCTACCTTCACTGCAGAACTTACATATATTAGGTTTAAGCAGTATTTCTATATCATACTTAGTACCAACATACCCGACTGATCAACACCTATACTCTCACCACCTTGCCACCACATGCGGAAGAAAGATAGCAACCGATATTTCCTTCCTCTTCCTTGCCTTTCCGCTCTATTTATTTTTCCAGCGCCTACCTAATTTATAAATAAATATCTACAGCACGCCTAATGTATCTACAGCGCGCCTAATGCGGCGGCTGGCGCAGTGCGGTGAAGGCCGAGCCGCTCAGCTGATTATAGCAGTGATGTGTTCGACCACGGAAGGAGAAGTGAATACGGCTGGTGACATAGCCTGGGGGCAATGGTGACAATGGCACTTTATCACCATTCGTGTCACCAGCCCATGCTGAGAGATAGGCGAGGGCCCGAACTTTTTCGAGCCTAGGATCGAATATGGTTCGAATAATTCACCGCATTTACTAAATATGGTTAGTCGAACACAGCTTATGGCGCAGACGGTTATAATGGGCCAACCAAATAGGAACCGTGCCAACCAGGTCAATCCAGATTTTGTAGTGTATGACAATTAGAGGTGCCACTTTTGTGAATTGACTTGTGACTTTTGTCACCCGGTGGAACTCCAGCTGTCACCATTTAGAATGGCAAAATGGCAACTTTTTCGACCCCTGCTCCAAAGCCTTTAAAGTTTCGCTTATTGGCCCAGGTAACATGTTTTGGCCTCTCTGTCGGCTGATGAAATTCATATTAACGTTCATTTCATTCGTTAGTCAGAATTGAAGTTAATTCTGCGTCAGCACAAAGCTCATGACTTATGTGTTTCCATGAGTGGAGCCTCGTTCTCTATAACAGACACAAACCCTTTGTTAAGGTTTATTTTATCACTGAAAACATCTTATGACGTTAATGGTCTTTAATTTTAAGTTTGTTTTACCAGTAACGGGTGATAAATTCGGAAGGTGCGTCATTGGATGAGTGGATAAGAAGAGTGAATGGGTGAATGAGAGAGATGTTACCCGACAAATTGACGATGTCCCCTTTTCAGGTAATTACACCAAAGGTAAAATACGTTTAAGCATGGTTTTCAGGCCTTTTAGCTTCCTTTTGTTTGGTTTTAAACAATAATTAGAGCGTCTAATAAGCATTTGCGACACCCCTAAATTTGACTTGCATTTGTGTGACGAATAAATTCAGAATTGAATAGCATTTATGGCAAGATTGGTAGGTAAGATTTACAAGTACGATTGGCTTGTGGGGTAGCCTTAACGTTGATTCATGCTAGTACCGTTGATATATTTTTCTGGTACGTCTCTTGAAAGAGAAGTGGTCTTTCGTTCTCTATAGAGAGCTTAATTGAGTTTTACCACAAGTCAGTTAACATTGTAATAATTTTGTCTTTTAAAGTGGCTTATTTTGCTCAATTTTCCGGGTGAGGAGTCTTTTACCGAAGTTTCATTCAATGTTAGTCGATGTTTCGTTCTCGTCAATAACAACTTTAATGTGTTTAACAGTCATCGGATGAAATGTTTTTTTTTTAGGAGGGATTAAAAGCCGATAAAGTTTTGGAAGGCGCGTGATTTAATGAGCAGAGAATGTAGAGTGAATGCGTAATAATAAAGGAAGTGATAACATGTATTCCCTCTTTCAGTCTTAGGGATTGAACCGGCTCTAGTTCTTATTTTGCCTGAATTGTTATTCTTTCAAGTTGTGAATGTAACCGCTTCCTTCTAAAGTAAGGTCTGTTTTCCATCAGCATAAGTTTCCGTAGTGCCACTATTACTATTTTATACCATCTTAGCGAAGCTATTGCTTTCTGTATCGAATAAAGTTTAGTTTAAGTATCTTTGAATAGCGAGTTTTCTTGGATTTATATGCAAGCAAGAGTCCATAAACGTCTTAACCTTGTGGCAAGTAAGAGACCACAAAAGAACCCGAATCATAGTTTGGAACAACATGGCAAGCAAGAGCCCATGAAGTTCCTAACTACTGTGGCAAGTAGGAGACCACAAAATGATTCAAATTATAGTTTGGGGAACACCATGGCAAGCAAGAATCCATGAAATTCCTAATCAATGTGGCAAGTAAGAAACCACAAAATAATTCGAATCAAAGTTCTGGAACAACATGGCAAGTAAGGGCCCATGAAGTTTCTAACGACTGTGGCAAGTAAGAGACCACAAAATGATTCAAATTATAGCTTGGGGAACACCATGGCAAGCAAGAGTCCATGATATTCCTAATTATTGTGGCAAGTAAGAGACCACAAAATAATTTGGATCATAGTTTTGGAACATCATGGCAAGCAAGGGTCCATGAAGTTCCTAACTACTGTGGCAAGTAAGAGACCACAAAATAATTTTGATCATAGTTTTGGAACATCATGGCAAGCAAGGGTCCATGAAGTTCCTAACTACTGTGGCAAGTAAGAGACCACAAAATAAGTCAAATTATAGCTTGGGGAATACCATGGCAAGCAAGAGTCCATGATATTCCTAATTATTGTGGCAAGTAAGAGACCACAAAAATAATTTGGATCATAGTTTTGGAACATCATGGTAAGCAAGGGTCCATGAAGTTCCTAACTACTGTGGCAAGCAAGAGACCACAAAATGATTCAAATTATAGCTTGGGGAATACTATGGCAAGCAAGAGTCCATGATATTCATAATTATTGTGGCAAGTAAAAGGCCGCAAAATAATTCAAGTTATAGCTTTGGGAACGACATGGCAAGCAAAAGTCCATGAAATTCCTAACTATTGTGGCAAACAAGTGTCCACAAAATGTTTCAATTAGCAGTTTTGGAACAACATGTCAGGCAAGATTCCGTGAAATAGTTAATACTTCTGTGGGAAGCAAGAGACCATAACACGCCTCGAATTGTAGTATGCAATTTAAGAGAGAGAGAGAGAGAGAGAGAGAGAGAGAAAGAGAGAGAGAGAGAGAGAGAGACCTTTGTCTGATGAGGCAGTACGCAATGTGCTAGACTTTGTGTGCTGTGAGGTTTACGTTTGTGTTAGAGCAGGGATGGTCACTTGTGCGTAGATCGGCGAGTGAAAGTAACCGGTCGACGACCTTACCAGGAGGCAGCGGACACCGGCCCTGACTGTGACTGAGACGAGCGAGGGCTAGCGCGCACAGCCAGCTTACGGAGGCTTCAACGCATGCGTCTAACCTTGCAGGCACAACAGTCCGGCCACCGTCTCAAGAGATTAAGTATCCCCCCCCCACAAAAAGGCATCATATGTTCTTCTTCATGCATTAGCAGTGATAAATGTTTGCCGAGCTTATTTTCTTAACATGTTGCGATAGTTTTATGCCAGATGGGTAAATATTTCCCGATTTAAGTTTCATGTGATTGTATGCTTTGTTTCGGATTGCTGTTTTTAGCATGTTTTGAGACATGTGTGGTCCTTCAAACTAATCTATTGCAAAGCAAGCACTTGCAATCGAGAAAGAGGCCGATATGAATGACAACAGAGAGTTTGAAGTGAGGTATATGTTAACCTCGTTAAATTTTTTAAGCGATCCCCTCCATCTGTTGGTGGCAACAGATAAAGTTCGAGAATATAAGGTGTGCATACCCACATATGAACTGGCAAAGCTGCGGAGTGAGTGTTCCCAATCCCCCTTCTCGAATGGTTCCTATGGGTTTCTTTAGAACGGCCCGGGATTATTTTCAGCTCACGGAGTCTCTATGTAAGCCTTGCACACACCCAAATGCAACCGTGAGCTGTATTTGTTTACCCAGTTGGCCAGAGACCGTTAAAGAACGCCAGTTGCTTTCAACAATCTCCACACAACTTAGTTGCTGTAAATGTGCTCTGGGAGACAACACTGCTGTTTTCCGTTGGCTCGTTACTCCTACACTGAAACACCAGGTGTGGGTGCGTAATGTTACTGGCAGAATTACATAGAAATGTTTTCATGTCACATGCTTTTTGGCACCAGGGCGACAGGAGGTTGCCAGACGGGTGACGCAGGTCACAAAAGGTATACGGGGACACTCTTGGGGTCTTGGGTAGAAACTAAGGAGTGTTTTCACCCAAGAGGCAGACTATTACGGCTCCTGCCATACCCACGCAGGTGTGTGAGGGTATCCCAAGTCGCGAGTGGTCCCCAGGTCTTGGCCTTGGAGAGGTTTTTGACCGGAGGGTGTGTGAGAAAGAGGTGACAAGGTGGTCACAAGTGGCAAGGGGAGTGCCATGGTAACCCCTCTGCACCCGAAAAAGGGACAGAGCAGGGTTATCAACAATTTTGCAGGAGATCATCTGCTAACGCGATCACATCTTAAGCTCAGCAGAGATCTCTGTGTAAAACATAATGACGAGAGCTTCTTCTGTGTCATTTCTGGCTGGTACCATTATTCGCTCCCATCAAATGTAAAGTCGTTGGCTGTGGCGACCTTGGAGCTGCTTTGTCCCGTCATACCAAAGTATGTTTAAGCATTTAAGTTCGGTGGAGAGTATTACATATTTTGGTGGTCTACAAAAAATATCCTTGTCATTCATATCGTTTGACAAACTCCAGTGGTGGATCCAGTTCCAATGTTTGTATGCAGTCCGTTAAGAAGTACGAGTTCCATTTTCCCATCTGTTGTGAACGATCGGTTTTTTTGTTTTTGTTTTGTTAGTCGCTCAACTTGAATGTGTATCATGACAATAGTCGTATCAATAAGCATAAGGTGTTTATCGTGCTTGGTGCTGTTAGTTAACCGGCAAACTCTTGAATTAAGCGATGCAGGAGTTTTTTTTGTTTTACAGAATTATATAGTTTCGATAGGGCTTTGATGGCCAGGTAATATAGACGTGTGTAAAAGTTCGGCAAACTACGTTGCATATCACTGTTAGTCTTTGTCGAAGAACTAATGATGCATGCACTGTCGACTCGAACATAAGTAACGCAAAAACCTCATGTACCGACAGCCCCCGATGGCCGGAATCCTTTCCATCAATATAAAGATGGGAAGGATATGTAAGAAATTTTAGCGTCACTTTGGGACTTTGGAGCAAGGACGAGTAGCGGCACCCAGGCGCTATCCTCAGCCACCTCAGCTGCCACCGACCGGCGGCGGCGCAGGGCAACCGTTACGTCCCAGAATAGATGCCGCCGTCGCACAGCACCGCACGCATAGCCTCGGGCAACAGCCGCGGCCGCTCATCGCCGGCTGGTGTCGTCGACCGCCGAGCCGAAGCTGCTGCCATGAGGACTTGACAGTGGTGCTGCCCGCTGTCACGAGATGGCATCATCAAGGTCCATGGAAATATGTCGTTCACTGGTATTAATCAGGAGCACGATACACCGAAGCCACTAATACCGACTGTAGTTTATTTATGTGGACCACGATACCACTGATCTAAGGCTTTGAGTCCGTAATACCAGAATCAGGAAGAGTGAGTATTCCACGTTTTATATTTTCAAGCACCCAAACAGCAACACCGCCTCTTCCTTTAAGTAAATTCAGCTTGTCAGGTCGGTCTTGTCGGAAAAGTTCATAAACCTTTACTGATACAAGCCTGTGCGGTACGTTTGGTGTAAGCCACACTTCGCTTGGAGCCAAAATATCAAATCCATACACGCTGTCGATGTCATCACTAAGCTCTGGGAGTTTTGTTTTGTAGGACTGGATGTTTGCACGTCCGATAATAAGACGGCTGGTCCCAATATAGCGGCGCTAGATGACACCGCCTCTCCTTCCTCGACGTCTTGAAGCGCCCCTGCCACCGGCCGCTCGCTGACCCGCGGTGCCGGGCCCTGCTGCTGCTGCTGGAACACCAGGCGGCTGAGGCCCTCTGCGCGCTGTCCGGTTCGCAGAAATGTTGCGAGCCGGAGGGCTGTGGTCTCGCTATACGGTGTAACCAAGGTTGTTCCGATGGCTGAACTGAACGCATTATAATATGGGCAGCCTGCATAAGCAAAACTGCAGCAATTAATAGCTCAATTGGTATGACACCAGGGACAATGACTATTTTGTCGTTGATAATTCACCAGTCAGTCTTGGCAAGGAAGACAAAAGTACTTCGCGGTGTATTGGTATTGAACTGCAGACCCCCTGATATAATTACCACTGATTTACCTCCGAGCTAAGCCGACCAAGCGGATCCAGGCCGCATTAGTGTTATAGTTATGTGTAGTGTTAGTATAGTTAGTGTTATTATAGTTATGTATGTGTTATAGTATATAATTACCACTGATTTACCTCCGAGCTAAGACGACCAAGCGGATCCAGGCCGCAGTAGTGTTATAGTTATGTGTAGTCTTAGTATAGTTAGTGTTATTATAGTTATGTATGTGTTATAGTAGCGTTATGTAGTAGTGTTATCAGCTCATCTTCAAAAATGGCGCTATCAGCCTCCCCTAGTGAAAATGTACCAGATAGGAAACAATTCCTACACGATGGCACAGTTCTAGTCAGGAGAAACACTATCACTAAGAGTTCGGCACGTTCACGTGATCACTCGTCACGTGCACTCTCTCTTGCACTCGTCGAATTGGTAAGGACAGGTAACCAAGGTGAAAGGGGAATGTACGGGGCGGAGCGGCACGCACTGTAGCCGGTCCCTGGCGATGTGCCGAGGCTACTGGTTAACTCGTCTTCTCCATCTGCACACAATGGCGGACGCAAGGGGTATTGCGGCCATGCCCCCCAAAGCGCTGAAGGGGCCAAACTATCTTTTGCCCCCAAACGCCGGACAAATTAAAAAAGATGTTAACACTAGGGCTGTAAGGCAAAAAATCTTCGCTCCCTTTCCCCCTCGGAGAGCGATCATGGACTTGGAGAGGTATTTTATACTAGGTCTGTCGAGCACTGAAAAAAGGTGTTAACACTAGGCCTGTAGAGCAAAAAAATATTCGCTCCTCCCCCCAGGAGGAGAGGCAGACATGGGTTTGCCCCCCAAACTCGGGTCTGCGTCCGCCCCTGTCTGCACCTATATGTTTAGTTAGAGAAAAACTTTTACAGAAAATTAAGAAATGAGCCTTCCTATACCATGCTTTGACCGTCTTGATTTCTGCTTCATGGGAAAATATACATTATTTTGTATTCTCTTAGATTCTTATTTTTGCATTTACCCACGTTATCAGGAATGCGGTGTGAATGCACACTACTTATCCCTGATTTAAGTCTCCAGTATTTCGCTCTCTTGACTTTGCTTTTTCCGAAGATTCCATGCCGTCCTGATTGACGAAGAGTACCTCGATTTGAGCCAGCGTCAGTCCTTTAGTCTCTGGAACCAGCAACAGCTCGAAGACAAAGAACACTGCCATAACGCAACCGTAAAATAAAAACACACCGCTCTCTCCCGTGGCATCCAGGATCAGTGGGAAAGTGAAAATGCTGCCGTAACAGAAGAAGCAGTAACAGGCAGGGACCAAGCACCCCCAAAATGCCGCATTTTACTGGGAAATATCTCTCCCTGCAAGCACCAGGGCACACATCCAATTCCTATAGCATATATACAGCTTGTGATCAGTATAAGAACGATTGGAATAACAGGATACGCCTTCAGAGCAGGCACATGGTAGTAAGCTACTAGAAGGGCGTAGCAAATGACCATTCCTCCAGATGAAGTCAGCATTAGAACGCGACGACCGAATCGGTCTACTAGAAACACTGATAGTATAGTTGCAAGAACGCGACAACCGCAAAACAGAGCTGCACAGATTGAGGAATCGATACTTATCCCAGCTTCTCGGAAAAACACCAGAGAGTGGTTTATAATAGACACGTGGCCGCAAAACGCGCTGAAAAAGAATGTTATGAGCACAATTACGAGAGGTTGCAGGTTTTTCTTCTCCGTGAGTGACTTTAATTTACCAAGGATGTTCTCATCTGCATCTGTGGTGGAGAAATCTATAGTATCCTCATGCACAGTCAGATCAAAATATTTGCAAGAGCGTTCCGCCTCAGCAGGTCTTCCCTTCTTCAACAGCCAAACAGGGTCAGAAGGCAGGAGAAACACGAGAACAACACCCGGCAAGATAACAAGGCCTCCACAAACGACCGCCAACCACCACCAAGACAAATGGTCACCCAGGAGAATGATCCCGATTGTTTCAGTCATGACAATCACGTCCACTAAGACCGAGAATGCACCGCGGTAACGGGGCGAAGATGTGCCGCTCACATACATCATGCAGGTGGCCACGGGGACGCCAGCCACGAGGCTGATCAAGACACGACCCGCCAGCAGCGTGAATAAGCTGGAGCTGAAGCAGGTCACGACCGTCGCCAGAGTGTAAGGAATAATAGCGATGCTGAATAGATCGCGCGGACCAAACCTGTGGTGAACACTGGGCGTAAACGGCGAGCCTGAAAGTGACAATGCGTTTGTGAAAAAACACACTTTTAGAGACTTTGCAAGTTTTACAAAGGGACGTGTCATCGTGAAAATCCACGTCGGTGTGGACCCTTGAAGAAGTACATCTGATCTGACCTGGGAGCGTTGCAAGATAATGTTTGTATCTCGCCTACAAAACATTCACTTCCAGCATTTATGGATGATACAGTTTGCCATGTATGTACTATTGCACACAGCACCATCGTATTGGAATGGTGAGACTAATCAAACCAATTTCTGAACCGTGCCTGCTTTCAAATAATAAATATTTCAGCTGCATACCTACACAAAAGGCCAGAAGCATGATAAGGCAGGTTTGCCATTTCTAACTCACCGATTATTCAGCTGCGCTCCAATTAAACAGCCGATTCCAACGCCGAGAAAGTTGACAGATATGACCCATGCCCGTTGTTCCGCTGTCAGCCCCAGGCCACCCTCGTCTTGCTGAAGTTGAAAGTTTGCGACGGCGTTCCAAGCAAAAAGGTGGGCAAAGCAGGCCATACTTCGAGAGGCCAAAATGGCCGCCAGAAGCTGGCGAGTGGGCTTTCCGCGTCGAGTCCTCTCTTCTTCGTGCTTGTTTTGACGGATCATTATGCTGGAACAAAGTGCTTGTTCGCTTATTAAGCAAAATCACATTATTTCTCTAGCATTGATATGATGTTATTTACAGTTCTCCGGACCTAGTGCCTCGTCATTAGTTGATATTCGTTGTTTTGTCTTTCAAAACAATTGACTTAAAAATTTGACACCTTGTGAGACCTAGGTTTTTGTTGACCTAATCTTTGTTTCCACCATTAAATAAATACTCACGAAGTTAACTTCAACATATCTGGCATAGGGCAGAACCGGGCTGTTTGAATGATATTTCAGATATTGCCCACAGCTATCGATCTTTGACGGATAGTGAACATTAGAAATTGCCATAATATGAACGGTCCAGTCCAATTACTAATACATTATTTACATCTATAGGTAATAATATAATAAGATAAGACACATGACACAATATATGAAATATTCGGATCCAGGAGGCAAAGGGGCCGGGTGCCCACCCCTGATCAACCCTCGAGGCGTACCCTGAAATGGCCAAGGTGCCCCCTGAAAGGTCGATGGCGCCTCCTCCTCTAAAATGTCGCTTCCCACCCACCCCCCCAGGATGCAAAAATCTGCGCCCACCGATAGGATTTGTGCCCACCTGATGGGTTTTAAGGGCCAAAAGGGGCGCCCCCTGGCCCAAACGGTGCCCCCTGGGCCGGATGGCGCCCCTGGGCCGGATAGCGTCCGCTCCCGGGAGGGTGCTCTCCAATTGTCAATCCTGGACCCACAGTTGGCAATCCTGAATGACTTGCACCCTGTATATACAAACAGCCCAATCAAAATAACTTGGGGTAAAATTTAGTTACAATTATGGGTTTCATTGGGGTGCGGTCAGGGGCGTAACCACATAATTTTTACGGGGGACGGGGGCGGTCCCGCGATTATGGCAAGGGAGGGGGTGCAACAGTTGACACTTGGTGGAGGCAGGAGACAAGAGTGAGCCCTTGGTCCTCCAATGGGGAGACGCATACCCAGTCCGTGCTACTTTCGACGCCCATGATTTCGGTGATTAGAGCGATCGGCACCTGTTGCATTTATGCTTTGAGCAGTGACGATGATATGGCTCTGAGGTGCGATCTTTCTCACTACCGTTGCCGGTCCCGCATTTACCCAAACCCATTCCCTTCACTCCCTATATCATCTCAGTGTTTTTTATTCTCGCTCGTTCCCGTCATGTTTCCGGTTTACTGTGTTTGCGGTTCAGTAAAAATCGTAGTAGGATTACCAGCTTAGTATGGTTTTTAGTATAGCATACCAAAACTGTTGAAGTTGAAAACATACCTCACTTAACAGGCATTACAGTGGGAACAAATTTAATCCATCGCTCTTTGCTTGACTATTTATACTTAATAAATAGTATAAATAGTCAGCTGATCAGCTGATGTCTGACGCCGCCGTCAGACATCAGCTGACGGCGGCGTCAGGTGTGGACGTGCAGCACTTGCTCGTAACAAAACCGGTGTTTTCACGCTTCTCGCATATCCTGGAGTGGTAATTTCATGTTCACAGCACGCCACTGTCCCCAGAGCATCTTAGTTCTAATAACTTTTTTGCTTAAGAAGTGTACACCCCCGACATTAGGCATTTTAGAGTCGGGTGGTGGATGAGGGTGCCCCTGCAGCGGCCATGTCTACCGAAGTCCGGACCGATTCAGAGGGTACCAGATGCAGGCCCTCCTCTACGCTGTCTTGGCCGAGGGTCGCGGTAGCCGGGAGGGCAAAGGAAGCGCAAGCTACGCGGTTGACCCGGGTTCGACGCCGGGCGAGAGCGGGGTGTTTTCTGGTCACTGTGTACTTGGTGGCGCTGCTGACACCCGCTCCCGTTCTCGGGCAATGTGACTCCGTCTTACCGGCTTCAGCCGCCGCTGGCGAATACCCTGCACGGAGCACCCCGCCCGGGGTGCCACCTATCGCGGCCTCGTCAAACTACAGCCTTCACACACACACATACGAGCGAAGAGGTCGCTACTTTCGGAACCGAGTTCCATATGACGGCAAAACCGACGCATCATACCAGTGCTGCCGCCTGCTGCTGGTCTCTGGCGACATAGAGACAAACCCTGGACCGACAAATAACCGCAGTGGAACCATCACAGCGGGCAACACGCTAGCAATGTACTATGCCAACGTCCGCAGCCTTAAAAAACAGTTTGGTACATTACGATCACTCTCCCCGACACTAGTAAAATTTGATGTGCTAGCGTTCACAGAAACATGGCTAAACGCTACTGTCAGTGACACTGAACTCGAATACGGCTTTAGCAGTCACATTTGGTTTCGGCGAGACCGTGACACGCTGGGAGGTGGTGTGGCCTGCGCCGTTCGCAGCTCTCTGCTGCCGCGTCGCCTGCCGGACCCGGCCGACACAGAAATACTCCTAATCCGGCTGCAGCGCCTGGCGGTCACCGTCGCTGTTTGTTACCGACCTCCTGGTGACGAACAGGCACTGGAAAGGATATCGTTCGCCCTCTCTGAAGTGTCACCAGTGGATTGCAGGCTTGTCGTCGCTGGCGACTTCAACATACCAGAGATCTCATGGTCGAGTGCTGCCGACGGTGCTGCCCCAGTTCTGCAAGGGAGGTGCGCCCGGGCCTCGCGCTTTTAGACTAGTGTGATCTGCTGGGCATGAAACAATGGGTAGCAGAGCACACCAGAGGAGAAAACACACTAGATCTGGTGCTGACGAGACGCGTGCCTGCCAGGGCGGAAGTCCGGGATAGTCTCTTTGACACAGACCACAGAGAGATTATATCCCGGCTCTCACTCCCGGCCAGTCGCATACCAGTGGTCACGAGACAGACTGTATTCGACTATAAGCGGGCAGATTTCGCTGGTCTGCGCCGTAGTCTTAGTCTGATCCCATGGGGAATCCTGGACGGAATCGACGTCAACGAGGCCGTGGACACTTTTACACGGTGCTGAGCTCTGCGATAGCTGATCACATTCCGACGGTTGTGCTGCGTCGACGGGTGCCGCCATGGTTCGACGGAGAGGTACGCGCAGCCCTACGTCTGAAGGAGGCAGCCTTTCGTCGGATGAAACGAGACCCGGGACCTGCCAACGCTGCGGACTTTACTGAGAAAAGGAGGGATTTTAAGTCAATTTCGTCGTTTAAATACTCCCAGTACTTACAAAAGCTGACGAACAATTTTAGAACCAACCCTAAGCGGTACTGGTCATTCTTGAAATGTGTGACCAAAAAGTGTTCCATTTCACCTGTTTTGTGCGACACGGAGAACAACCATGTGACTGATGATCGGGAACGCGCATCCCTACTGAATGAAACCTTTGCGTCGAAATTCACAAACCCCGGTGTGGCCGAACTACCTCATACTCCTGCGTACAACTTGGATGCTATGTCTCGATTGTGTGTGTCTGAGGCCACCGTGAGGAGCGCCCTAAGCTCCATAGCACCTAATAAGGCATGCGGACCCGACAATGTCAGCGCACGCATCATTTCTGAATGTGTCGAAGAGTTGGTTGTTCCGATGACAAAAATATGTAGATCCTCGATGTCATCTGGTGTCTTTCCGGAGAGACGGAAGCAGGCAAACATCATACCTATCTTTAAAAAAGGAGACAAAAAATTACCTCAAAATTATCGATCAGTTTCCCTGCTTTGTCTCTTCGGGAAGGTGCTGGAGCGTCTGGTTTATGACCAGATTTTTAGGCACATATCGACGGTCTTGTGTCCGGAGCAACACGGTTTTATACCCAGACGGTCCTGCGTGACAAATCTGACTGTTTATCTTAAGTCAGCGTGGGAGGCCATATCGGACGGATACCAGACGGACGCCATATACACTGACTACTCGGCCGCTTTTCAGAGCATTAATCATGAACTCGTAATTTACAAACTGAAAAAATCATATCATATCCAGGACACAGCCCTAAAATGGTTCGTCTCGTACCTCTCCGATAGGCGTCAGAGGGTCATAGTCAACGGAAAAATTTCTGATTGGAGACCTGTAACTTCTGGTGTGCCTGAAGGCGCTCTTCTGGCCCCTTTGCTCTTTTCTCTGTACATTAATGACCTTCCGGACCTCATTCAGAGCGGCTGCCTTCTGTACGCCGATGACGTCAAAATCTTTCGCAAAATTAAGTCACCATCTGATGGACGGCTGCTGCAGCAGGATCTTGACCGTCTGGCAGCGTGGTCCGTCAGGTGGAGACTCACACTCAATCCAAGAAAATGCAAAGCGTTTACGATGACTCTCAGGCGCGCACCCGTCCGGACCAACTACTTTATAGGCCCCTCGGTGCTGGAGCACGTTGAAACAATTCGTGATCTCGGTGTCATAATCGATTCTAAACTCACCTTTGCCAATCATGTAGATAATATAGTTAAGCGGGCCAATCGATCTCTCGGATTACTCATTCGATCTTTTCAGACCGGTCTCATGACGGCAAAATTCAACAGTAAAGCTCTGCTGGCTGCATATTACTGCAACGTGCGTTCTATTTTAGAATATTGCAGCGTTGTCTGGGCGGGGGCGGCTGACTCCCACAAGGTTCG
The DNA here is from genome assembly GCA_034440635.1 of Lepas anatifera. NCBI lineage: Eukaryota > Metazoa > Arthropoda > Thecostraca > Lepadidae > Lepas > Lepas anatifera. The sequence goes on along the minus strand of JAOTON010000060.1, from coordinate 114,651 downwards.
GGTCGATCGGGTTCAACATAAGTTTCTTCTGTGGCTTATCCACCACATTCCATCTGGACAACCACTCTCTCTTTCTTACGAGCATCTTCTAACACATTTCAAAATTTCTTCTCTCGCTGCACGGAGGGTACAGCACGATTTACTTTTACTAGAAATATAATCCGTGCAAAGCTCGATGTACCTGCTCTGCTCAGCTGCTTTCTCTTGCAGGTGCCTGCCCGATCGACCCGCAACCTGACGTTGTTTCACATTCCCCGAGCACGTGTAAATACTGTACAGAGCGGCATGTTTTGTCGCCTCCCTAGGCTCTCAAACATGTTTTTATTCAGCCGTGATGTTGAAGCCGATATTTTTGCAAATGACTTAGCCACTTACAGAAACCATGTTATAAGATATGTAGCAAGGTTGTGACGCTTGTTGGCCGTGCTGGTTCATCTTTTTAGGCCTTTTTCGTCTTATTTTACTTTTATGGTGCGTGATTTTACCGCGATCTCTTTTTAGGCCTATTGCTAAATTTTAGTTTTGAATTGTTTTCATTTTTATTTTTACCTATTACTTGTTAGTATGTATACTGTTTGATGTGTTCCACTGTAAATACGCTTTTAATGCTTGGACTTCGCCTGTAACTGGATTTATCTGTTGGCGATGCTGCTGAATAAATAAATAAATAAATTAATTAATTTAGCCACGAATATCTACTTGTATCCCTCAATGTATGGAGCCGTTTCCCTTTTAAGTGGATACACAAAAAACATCTAAGAGCCTACTAGAAAAATAACAAAAAAACTTGAATCAACCTGGGATTCTAGGGCAGTGGATTTTACTGCTTTTAATTTCTTTTCGGATCCTGGATGGCTTCCCGACAGATGTGCATATGGAACAGGGCTGGGAGATGTGTGGGAGATCTGTCCCACAGAGTGGGACATATGTGCTAAGCAGCCTTCTCACCATCATGGCTACATCACGCTCCTCCAACATGTCATCAAACCTCATCCATCCCAGTGCCTCCAAGGTAGACGATACGTGTTCGCGGTGGTGCAACCCAGGAGCAATGCGCGCTCCAAAATTAATGATTTTTTTAATTCTGTTTTTCTGAGTGGTGTTGCATCCTCCCCAAACTGGAAGACAATACTGAAGATGGGTAAAGACAAGTGACTGTTTTAGAAGCTGTTTTGTTTCGCAGGAAATTTTATGTCTCAATTCGAAAGTCCAATCAGTTATTTTTGATCAGTATGTTGTAACCCCGACGGGTCACTTGTTATATTTGTTTCTCTCTTGAAAGCACAGAATCCATGCAAATTCCAAGAATTTTTGCAAATGGCGCTGGTTTGATTGTGTTCGTGTCAAAATTTACCGCAGTCTTCTCCCTTTCTTAGACGTAGAGGCTTAATCACTAGAAGCTCAGTTTTGGTAGGATTAATTTTGAGGCGGTTTTGAGTGAACCAAATGAGGGCTGTTTCAAGTGTCCGCTCGACGCGTTGTTTAAGAATCATTAGGTCTGCAGGGGCTCAGAATCCAAAAACTGAACATCATCGGCGTAGATGATTTGTTTTCCGAAAGGCAAGTGAGTTGTGAGGTCGTTTGAGAATATCAAAAATAATTTTGGGCCAAGCAAGGATCCTTGGATTACATCGTGAGTCACAGGTATCGATTTTGAAATGCTTTCCTGGATTTTCTGTTATCGGCCACGCAACCAGTCTCTGAACCAGTAGTTCTCCATTCCGTATCAGTCGAGTTTAGTCAGCAATCGTTCATGCTCCACACTGTCGAAGGCGTGGGAGGTGTCCGCGGTCAGGGGGTAGAAACTTTGCCCAAATCACGGTTTTCTGTGAGGTAATTTACTATTTCGAGCATTGCTGTTTCTGTTGAGTGGCCAGAGCGAAAACCATGCAGACTATTGCACAAAATGTGATTTCTCTCCAGATATGATGAAAGTTGAAAACTCAATAATTTTTCGCATAGCTTTCCAACAACCTTCATGATCGAGATTTGATCGAGATTGGCCCAAAATTTGCAGGGTTTGAACGGCCACCTTTCTTAAACAGTGGGAAAACGCAAGCCTCCTTCCATTCAGCTGGCACGTCCCCTGTTCGGAGTGAGCTGTTAACAACATGGAACAGGTGGGGGGGCACGGCAGCAAAAGTCAGTCTCAGGATCTCCAAAGTTATACCATCACTGCCACTTGCGCGCGATTTACCCATGCCTCTCAGTGCCAAAGACAGTTCCGGCAACGTAACAGTCCGCACACGGAATGTATTACTGCTCTCTCTGGGCGGTCAGGGATTAAACGCCTCACCCTGCTGAGCGGCGGATAGTGCAGTAGCGACATCTGCGCCGGCCGAAACAAAGTCCCGGTTAAGCTTATCGGCCCACGCAGGATCACTGTGTTCTCTAGCCAACATGTGGCAGTGAAATTATTATTTTCAATATGAAGAGATGAAGGGGTGTGTATAAAGATAGCAAAGATGTTTTTTCTGAGAAGGAGCATGGATGGGTGCGAGGCAGGATCGCAGCTACACTTTTATGGGAGTTGGTATGAGATTCAGTAGGGATTTTCTTCCAAGTGCCGAGATGGAGTTGCAGTTTCTCTGCCAGGAGCTGAGCAGGGCCTATGAGAAGCCGCCGTGATTGAAAGTCAGATACCGTCAAGTTTAGGTAATCTGCCCGCATACGTTCGACATGTATTCCCTGTATTTCTGAACGATAATAATTGTTTGCTTGTGTAGGGCTATTAAGCCTTGCCCCGGTGGCGGGTTCGAGCCACCTTCACCCTGGTGGGGGGGTAATAAAAGAACCCCACCATCTCAAAAACTAAGGGAGCTAGAAAAAGCGCGAAATGGCAATCGAAAGCTCTTTAAAAATTATATCCAAGATCTCAGTCATTTTTCTCTTCAGGTCAATATCAAGGTCACCAGAGGACAAAATAGGTCAAAATTAATAATATTAGGCGTAATAAGAAAACCTCATTTATCTCAGAAACTAAGATAGCTAGCAACATTTCTTAGCGCCATTCAAAAGCTCTTGAAGTGCTCTTTCATTAAAGTGGTATTCATTTTCGGTTCAAATAAAAGTTCAGGGGGCGACAGGTCACTGAACATTGGGACTGTTCCTGGGAATGTCCATAGCCGCCTGTGCATAAGGGCGTTTCCTTTTTCGCTCATAGCTTCCAAATCAAGCAAGATACAGCCATAGTTGATGCACCATTGCAGTCCTCCCATCAATACAAATCGAATGATATATGATATTGTTATGTTAAGTCCAATTCAAAATTTGATCTGCCCCAGGTCAAAGGTTTGATCCAGTTTGACCTGGTAGGTATAGTCATGGTGTATATAATTTGACTTTCAGTGACCATACAAACACTTTGGTAACAAAATACAATTCATATCTTTGTTTATTCAAAATTTATAGAGTAACACACCAAAAATGCTTATTTGACCTTAGGTGACCTTTCAAAGGTCACAGTTCAAAATTGTTGGCATCAAGTTCAGAATTTGGCTACGAGCAAGTCCTAACAGTTATTCTAAGTTGATTCCATGAACACTTACTGAGAAAAGCTCATTTTGTGATTTCCCAATGCATTTGCAATGGAGAGGTACATGACATGACTCTGTACATGACCTTAGGTCACCAATATCTAAAATATCCCAGAACATATGTTGTAGCTCCTGGTCCGCCCACTATGTGGTGTAAGTTTCAACTTGATCGATTTACCCTCTTTTTGTTGTGCAGTGCTAAGCATTTTTTAGGTAAGATCACTTCACCTGACCTGGTGACCCGACCTGATATGACCTTGAGCTAAAGTTTTCAGGAAGGATGTAATTAATGATAAAGAAACAGCTAGACTGAGTTTAGTGGCGCAGCGCGCCGCTTTTTGGTCACTGTCGAAACACCCGAGGAGGTCTAAAAAGACCCACACAGGGGCGAAGGTTAATATTCAAGTAGGGCTGTTCTTCAGACAAAAATATTGCATTTGCGGTAAGTAACATCTCTTGAAGTGTAAAGAGTGTACCACCTTGAGTGGTTGCAAAAGGGACATTTTTACTCATCCCTGATTTGCCCTAGTTCTTTGAAATTTCCCTTTGACACTTAACAGCCTGCTCTAGATATTTGACAAAACAGTACACAGCCGCGAGTGAGATGTTTCTGGCAGCAGCTGCCAGAAGCTACATGTGCCATGCATCTGCAGATTTCTTCACGCGGCAGAAAATTGTAACAATATAATAATAATTTTGGGGGTTTATCGACGCACCAACTGCCAGGGTCATATGGCGCCGCCAACTCGTTCCCTGTTGGTAGGGTTTCTCGGGAGCCAGCTTGCTCATTGTTCAGAGAAGCCGCCGGGGCTTGAACCTGGGTCGGCTGCGTGCAGAGGTGCAGAAAGTATGCTGGCTGTCACAAACTCAATGTGACGTATGCCTCCTCTGTCACACAGAGCTGGAAATAATAATTTTATACTTGAATACTATTTCCAATATGCTGAATGTCCTCTACCTGTCCCTTACTTTTTGCAGCAGACAAGGTTCTAGCACCAAACCATTACACCATGAAAATAGTAAGTTTTCATTTATAGATCATGTTTTTGTTTTTGGAAGGAAAATTTCCAATTATGGGTCATTTTTACCAGTATTGGAGTCATAACTATTATTGGCAACTCTGACTGCAGTTTCCCCCAATGACATGCATTTCCTTTTTGAAGAAGTTTGCATTTTTTAAAGAAGTGTTTCCAATTATGGTACTTTTCCACATGATTAAATGTAGCAATTATCATGAAAATAGTCATTATTGGGAACATACCTATTAATGGGAGCATACATGTACACACAATTGGGAACCCTAACTGCAGCTTCCCCCCCCCACTAAACTTCTATCTCACATATCAACAAAAGGGAAAAAATGTCAATGTCAACATAGTATTTGAATCTACCTAAAATGTGTTGGTAAAGTGGCCCTTAGGTAGCATTTTTATAAACACATCAAATGCTTAAAATTTGCATCCCACTCACGATCATTACCTGCCTGGTCATTCCTTTTTGCAGTAAAAACTCCGAGGCAACTAGCCTGCATAGATGTAAAATTAAGTCTATTGCCCTAATAGGTACAGAGGTATTGGAATTCACATACCAAAGAAAGATCCAGTGTAGTCAAAATCCTGCTTTAACTTGTTGTGCTTGTGAAATATTAGGAAATGTGTTGTGTATGCAATGTGCTGCACATGAATACATGTATGTATGGAAGTAACTCCATGCAGTTCAGGTCCTGAGCGTTGCTTACCACCACTGGTAGTAAGCAACACACCCCCGACCAGCGTTTTTCGAAGTCTATTTGTTTCTGAGATTTGCTGTGATTTTCTGAGATAAGAAGGGGGTCTACTCGGACCCCTCCAGTGCACGTTAGTTCCAGGCCCCTCTCCAGTGTGAGTGTTAACACTTTGTGGAGGACTGCATTAGCACACATTTGCTATCTGTACAATATTGATATGATAATTTGATCATGAAAACTCACCTGAATCACTGTTGTTGCCAGCCTGTTGCTGGCGCCAACTCTCCGAACTTCCTCCAGCTCCAAATCTATCTAACCAATCTAGGGCACAAATAAACTAAGGCACAAGCAGGCTAAGGAATGAAAAACCAAGCTTGATATGGGAAAGTGCATCAGTCTTACAATAGCCTAAATTCATCTTAGATTAGCCATGGGCAGCAATATTTGTTCTAGCTAGTTTTAGCCTGCACTTATCTAAAAAATACCTAATGAATATGCCCTCAAAATAAGTGACTTCCCGCCTGTTTAAATTTTTGGCAGGCTCTACATCACATAAACATTTCTAACTTGTCTTGTCGCTGTTGCGCAGTTTAAGTAGAATTGCTGCCCAGCTATGTTTATTTTCTCACTCACTTAGTACTTTTATTAGTAGCTTTTAGGCGTACTTAATACTAAATTCGAAGAAATAGGGGCCAATAAATCGAAGACACTCAAACTGTAAATATGATTTACCCTGAAAAAATGGACAGAGAAGTACTTAATAAAGCATCTACGTTATCGTTAATGCCTTAAATATGCCCACAATCGTGTATTTCTCGAAAAAATTGACTGTCACATTTCCGGTATCTAGGCGACAACTTTCTGGCAACTACTAACATTCGGCATCAGTTCTGTTCCAGCTGTCAGCACAGTTTTGTCAGCACCAATCAGCGGGCCGCGTTGCGCCTACGTCACAGGATTGTAGCCTCTCCCCGGGAACTAGTTCTAGAGGTTTTACGGGCTGATGGCCTGCTGTTTGCGCTGATGAAAAATAGTAAGTGCACGAAGTGGCAGCCTAATATTTTTTAATGGTATAAAGGATTAATTTCCCTTTGCTTGGCACAAACAAGAGGCGATTATGCCACTGATGTTACTTTTCTGGAGGAGAGGTTAGAGGTCCTGCTGACAAAACTGTGCTGACAGCTGGAACAGGGCCAAGGCCTTTAAATGTAGAGGTAGAACGCTCCGCTCTCAAAAAATGGCAACCTCTTTTTTAGAGACTTTTACGTTTGTGACGTCAGCGATTGCTCTCGAGGTGGAGCCGCCCATTCATCGGATGAAACTCGGCTACGGATCGTGGGATCTTTGTACGGTTTCAACATGCATCTGGCGAGGGGCAGACCCAGCCCCCTCCAAAGTTAGTTGGCAGCAATATACTGTTACGGCGTACAAATGCGACTGCTCCATAGGGCATACGTGTTAAATTGCTCACTTTCAACCACGTGCTAGCCACAGCCTATGACTATTGGAAGAAAAATAACGTCGTCATTGGAAGGCCTGTCCCCTGCCCTTTCCACTTTCCATTTGGGATTTTTATGTCAGATGTACATAAATGCCTAAAAAATCGATTTCCGAGAACCATGCAAATGTAAGCCGCAAATTTCCCGGCGTACACCCCGTACGCCGGCGGTCGCGTAGCGCAGCGGTTAGAGCGATGGTCTAGAAATCAGACAATGGTGAGTTCGAATCCCAAACTCGGCTTCGGCTTTTAACCACTGGGGTGGAACACTGCGAGAGATATGGTTGTTTTTTCTTACTCAATCAAGGGAGTGCTTAGAACTCTTCGTGCATACGCGTCGGAAAAGGGGGGCCAGGGGGGCCTGGCCCCCCCACTTTTTGGCCAAAAATTTCCTGATATCAGTCAAAATGAGACAAAACCGGACATTCTTATATCCAGCCGCTGCGGGAGGCGACGAAGAGCCCAAATTCGAACAGTTTTTGGTCCTGACGTTGAAAGTTTTCTGTCAGCATCAGGTTGAAGTTTGGCTGGCCCCCCCACTTTTTTGCCGGTGGCGACACTTATGTCTTCGTGAGCATTCAGATGTTTCACTACATGACCAGAGATAGAGCTGCCACTTTGTTACCCACTTGCCAAATTGGGAGAAGCGGACAATATGGAATACCAACGGGGCAAAGCAAGGAATGTCAGTAGTCATCTAATAATAATAATAATAATAATTGTCCGGCTTAATGACACACCAACCGCCAATAGAGGAGGCAGCATGGTTCCCTGTTTCGTTTTTTGGTTATAATTCCCTTCTGACCCGCCCCTGCTGATTTTTTGTCTCATTTGGGGCGCCTGGACAATATTTTGGCTGTTAGCGAAACCGTTTCAAACAACACCGACTAATATAACAATGATAATAAAACGTCATAGGCGGATCCAAGGGGCGGGCAAGGAGGGCACGTTTTCTCCCCCATGATCGACCCTCAGCACCCCCTGAAATGATCACGGCACCCCCATGAAATGTCGCTTCCCACCCCTTCCCCTCTCCGCCAGGATGCGAAAATCGGCACCCACCGATAAGATTTTGCGCCCATCTGATAGGTTTTGCCCGTCAAAAATGGCGACCCCGGACCGGATGGCGCCCCCCTCGGGAAGGTGCCCCCGATCGGCAATCCTAGATCTACCTATGTAAAACGTCACCAGGGAAAGGGGGAATTTCTGAAATTGTCTCTGGTCAAATACCAATGGATGAAAAAGGCATCTCTGACCGTACTACTTTCTTAAATATAATGAACGCACGGATGAACTCTGGAAATTTTAGGACCAATACCTGTCCTCAATTTACCGTGTCTGCGTAAAACTGCGTAGATAGTGATAATCTGCAATTTTTACACGACGGTACTTTTTTGGATTTCCACGTTTGCGGGGAAAACATGATTTTTTAGATGCCTCAAATAAAGCTTTCAATACGTTTTTCATAAAGATGACACGGGAATTGTTCTATGTAGTCTGGCGATAACTTCGCTTTTTCACGAGGCGGCAAGAAACTCGACAAGAAAAGGAAGCAAACTTAGTCTTAAACCAACATCCAATCATCAAATTAGAAATATACTTGACAAAAATCTGAAGGACATTGGACAAACTCCCTGCATCCACCTGGGGCCCTGGACCAACGCTCCCTGGATCCGCCTACGTCAACCAGAATGCAAAAGTTCAGGCACCTGCGATTTTTTCACACTGCAAACATCCGCATTCAAAAGATACCATCTGAATGCAATATCTACTGATCACTCATAGATAGCTTCCGTGCAGTGGTGGATACGAGGCAGAGGGCTAAGGCCTCAAGCCCCCCTCCATGTTTAAGTGCCTCTAGCTAATGCATAGGCGGAGACTGATGATAATTTGAGTTTTAGGGCACTTCAGCTGGAGAGGCTATATGTGTTCGTCTGTAACGCATTACATAATTCCGTCATTCCAAGATTGGTTTTATTATCTAGACTGGCATATACAGAGAGTGCATAGGCGGAGACTGATCTGAGGCGTTGGTGGGTGGTGGTCGAGTCCACTAGCCCCCCCCACCTCAAAATGAAGTCCTGGATCCACCACTGATTCCACGCAAGTGTATTGCCAAATGTCACAATGCGGTCTTCCTAGCACACAAAATAATTATCCAAATATCTTCAATATTTGATTAACCACCCCACAACGCCGCCAATTGCTCCAGTAAGGACTATAATAACTTCCTCACACTCGTAAACAATAATCATAAAGTGACCAACGAAATACGGCTCAAATACCAAACTAAATAGTTTTTCACTTTCTTGCTTTTCAACTACATTTTATCGTTTCATGAGGACATTTTTTTCGTTTTTAAGGACGTTTTTCGTTTTCTCCTTTTGCGTAGTTTAGCTTGCCCAATACATTTCAATGGCGTAAACTTGTTTGCATGCAGTGACTAAAAAATGAAAACAACTCATTAAAAAGTGTGCAGTGTAGTCAGTACTTGAAATTATAAAAGGAAAAAGAAAAACCCCAGACCAGGATCAAAAGCTAAAACCCACCCAGTACACTGCAGAGACACTGCTAGAATGAGCAAAAAAATGAACGCAAAGGGACAGTGCTTTTACCACGACAGTGCTGTGCAGACAGTGCTGTACTTTTGCCACGGAAAATCGGTGCAAAAGCACAGATGAGACGTGGCATGGTCTGTGCATAGACTAAAACTGTGTGTGTGAGTGTGTGTGTGAACTAAAACTCCATGTCTAGACCAAAGCTACAATGAAGGAAACAAAAAGGCTAAGCAGAGTGCGGATAAGGATAACAATTAGCTAAAAAAATCAGGAAAGGGTAAAACTCAATGTTTCGGTCCAAGAAAATCTTCAGGTGAACTACACCTGCATGCAACTATATGCATCTAGACAAAACTACATGCATCTCTCTTGCAATGCAGCTAAAAATGTGCACACACACAATCCCAACTTGGCAAGACTAATCAGCTTGGGGAATTGCACTTAGATTGAATCTCACTATGTCCAAGTGGGATATCAGTTCTGGTTCAGTACCCACAGACAAAATATTCAAATTTTCTATCAGGAGTCATGCTATTCTGCCAACTTTTGCAGCTCATTATAAACATATCAAATTTAGTACCTAGTCCTACCTAACTGTTTTTTTTCTCATCTATTTCTTAACTAATTTGTAACTTAAAGGCTCAGTTTCCATGGGCTAGAGGCAATTCAGATAGACCTGAGAATCAGGATACAGCAATTACGGTTTCAATGGCACTCTGGCTGGATACAAAAGGATCTGTAACCAATAGAACACTTCAATCTTGAATTTGTCAACATTTCTGGTACACCATTCAAGTTTTCTTTCACTCTCCCTTCACATATGTTTAAAGTTTTGTTTAAGGGTTAACTGTTCTGTTGATGAATTTTGTTAATGATTTTTTTCTGAAGTGTTGATACAATTTTGTTTTGTTTAGTTTTGTCTAATAAAAAGAAAGTTATACCCTCTCCAGTCAACTCTCCATTATCTCTGCACTGTAAGGGAAATCTTTACCATCACAATGCCAAATCCTGCCAGATCTTGTTGGATGTGGATTTACAAGAATTGGATTGAAAATGGTTACCATTGCCAAAAGCTCTAACCATATTGATTGCATCCGAAAACTATGTGTGGCCATGCTTCGACTATGAATGGAAACTGGAACTATTTCTTACACCTATAAAAAACAAGTACTGCAACTCAATAACCTGCAAAGTCACTCTTAGAAGTTAAGCAATCTTGACAGCTAGAAATAGCTCACTGCTGGTACCCAAGACGCATCACATATGGAAGTTTTCACAAGTTAGCGTCTCAAGAAATCACACTTAATAAGTTTTTGGATCACAGCTGCAACAGGACCAGAAAAATACAATTTTCTTTTCCACGTCAGAAAGAATTTTTGGATTACTCAATGCTGCCTTGATATCAGAGTCCACATCTAGGAGAACACACCAAAAACAAGGAATGTGTTCCAGCCTAGACTACAGTTGATGCTGCAGCCGCTCAACAAAAAACATTAACACTACTGAAACCTTGCACAGGTTTAACTGATTTCATCTCACTTCATCTCTATTTTGGTTTACAGAGAGCAATATAGCTGTTGCTAGTCTTTAAACTAAAGCAAACCAGGCAATCAGAGTTGTTAGGTAACCAAAATCATTCAGTGTGGAGTCAGAATACAAACTTACCTGCCTAGATTGAACTTTTGACCAAGAACTCAGGAAGGAAGGAAGGCTTCTCCACAAATTGGACTCAAATCACTTGTTTTAACAAGCTGCAAGAACTCACTCTATTTAGTGAGTTCCTTTTTTGGCACACAAATATGGCCCAACACGCAGTCAGTATCTTTACTCTTGAGAACAAAAATACCTTTTCCTTAAAAAAGATAAAAGAGAGAGGGTTCAAACTGACTGAAATCAATCTTGGTAAGTTTTCGTAACTTAATTCACATCTGCTGCAAACCAAACTGTCTAATAAATAGCTTAGCAACAAACAAAATGCGCCCGATACCTAATTGTTGTCAATTTCTATTGAAAACTGAGTGAACAAAAAGCGCAGAGTTTGCCGCTATTTTTGGAGCGCCCATATTTAGTCTTTGTTTGGAAGAAATTTGGAAGAATCTACCAGTTTCTCCTAAATGATGGAGACAAAAATACATTTAATTTCCTTTTTTGAGCTTTTAGCTGCTGTTTTCATCAAGTTGGTGCTATTTCTTAATTTTGAAGAGAAAATTGTGGCAATACAGCGATATTTTCGCATTTTTATCTGCTTATCTAGCGGCTTGCACTACTAGACTTTGGTGTACCCGTCCTCTATTACCCTGGGGCAGACCCAGGATTCATTACCCCACGTTCACAAAAAAGCAGTATTATTGCCCCTAACACGCAAACTATCTGCTGAGCCCCGTCTTCTTCCATACACAGCGGCAATGCGTTGCTAAGCATTTCTAGGCGATTGCTGACGTCATCGCCGTGCCTAATGCCAGATTTGCGGTTGCCATTTTTGGCCTATGCTAAAAAGCCGGAGCGCAACCCCCTGAACAGGGCTATCATTGGGCTGCATGTTAAAATCTGGCAACTGTGACAGCGGTTTCCGGGTTTTTTTGCAGCGGGGGTCTCTCGTTTTAGTAGAAACTGAACACAGTACCAATATTGTATTACTAATAGTACGCTGTGCAATTGAAGAACAGAGCTGCTAAGTTAAAATATTCCCTACACGCTTCATTCTCTATTTCGAAAATATGGGGTTTGATCTTAAGCCATACAGTCAGGATCGCTATTTTGTCACAATTATGCACCTCAATTTTCCTTAATGTGTCACAAACTCCGGTAGCCGAGTTGGCAAGTTTCTGCACCTCTGGCTGCGTGGCAGCCAGCCTCGCTGACCACTCCACTGTCGCGCCCCCAGATAATTGTAACAATTGCTCAAAGTCTCCCGTCTTACTTTGTGACGACGGCACTGGCGTCGCGGCCTCCCTCAGCACTGGCTGGCTGCTAGTGGTCTCATCTGGCTTTATATAAATGCACTGGTGGGCGGTTCCGGACAAGTTCCTCGATAATCCCGCTGCAGCCGCCAGGCGCGTAGGCGGATTAAAGATGGACTAAGGGAGCAGGTGCCCCTGGTCGACCTTCGGTGCCCACCTGAAAGGTAAAAGGTGCCCCCCTGAAATGTCGTTTCGAGTTCATGGGACCTCAGTCCATCACCAAGGGTCTAAAGATCTGCGTGGAGCCCTATTCATTTAAAAGGGTGCTAAATATGCTTAGGAGGCTAAATTTAGCCTATGGGTCCCAGAAATACTGCTGGGTCACAAGACAGCTCAGGAGGCCCATAAAAACTAATAGAGCCACACCAGCTGAGTGCCTCGACAAACTCATGGGGCACAGGTAAGCAAAAGGGGTCCCAACCAAGATAGAAGGGCTATACCAGTTAAACGGACGCGATACTGTTATATCCCTGTCTCTTCCAGACACCACATCCAGGTAAGGTATATTCTTGGCTCACGATCCACACCGAGGGGTGGAAAACCAGCCAACTCACCAACCAGGGATTGCGACAGAATTTGGTTACTGAAAATATTCAATGCGACAGAAAACGTCTACCAAATCGGAAATCCAGGAGCCGCGGAGAAAAAATAAAGCTCCCACGGAGCCGGGCCTTTACGCAGATAAAAACCTCGATACATAGGCGGGTCCAGGAGGCAAGGGGCACTTTACCCTCTCCCCCTCCATTTGCATAAACCCTAGAATCCATTTGAAATGGTCACGGGCCCCCTGAAAGGGCGATGGCGCCACCTAAACTGTACCCTCCCACCCCGTCCCTTCAGAATTCAGGTACTGGCACCCCCCTCCCCCCCGCAATAGGTTTTTCCATCTAAAAAAAGGTATCCTCATGTTCCCGATGGGGCCTCTTTCCCGCGCAATCGGAAATCCTGGATCCCCTTTCTCACGATAGAATGTTCAATAGACAAAGCTCTGTGGGAAATAAAGTAAGTAAATCAGAATTTTCTAATTAGTAGTCACGTAACTTTGCGGTTTTTCTACGGCCGACACACACGGAAGCGCTGCGGCAAGCAATCGTCGCAAGCAAGCGCCGCGTCGCTTGGATACACAAACAGCACACATGATATTTTATTTATTTTTTTATTACACATCTTCAGCCAACATTTTTTTCCTTCACTTTTCACTCGCCTGGGCGCCGCTTCTGCCGTTGCCCTACTCGTCCTTCGATTCCCGACTGCGGCTCTTGTCGGTTGGACCGTGGTCCGCTCCCCCCTGCCATGTGTTTGTCCCTGGCCCTGGTCTCGGGTCTGGCCGGGGCTCTGCGGTACCGTTTTCGCTGCGACGCAGTTTGGCGCCGGATCTGTTTAGGCCGCCCCCCGCAGGTTATTCTGTCCGGTGAGGTCTGTGTACTGTGTACAAATAAACGTATGGTTGTAATGCACTGTCTCACCTTCGGCAGCGACAGCAGCCAAAATCGACGACAGCCAGTCTTGCCGGATATATAGGGGCCGACGGCAAATCCTGAACATTGGAGAGCTGTCTCTGTTCATTGTCGAATGCATTTTGGTGCGTAATGGCACACACTTAAAATCATTCATCTAATTCGTGGGCTATCCTATTGATAGTCATTTTTGACCCCATGATGAAGCCTAATTGAGAGGTATTTGTTCACTACCTCAGACAGGAAAGTTTTCCCTCCGCAAAAGCAAGGGCTTTTCCCTCCATCTTTCTTCCCCAGAGGGAAACTGTAGCCCTGTTCCAGCTGTCAGCAGAGTTTTGTCAGCACCAATCAGCGGGCAGCGTTGCGCCGACGTCACAGGGCTGTAGCCTCTCCCCGGGAACTGACTCTAGAGGTTTTACGGGCTGACGGCCTGCTGTTTGCGCTGATGAAAAATTGGCCCCGGTCATCGAAAGTGTTGGCACCTGGCGGATTTTTTTGAAAACGCCAGTAGAGGGACTGACGTCTGGCGCGGCTGCTTCATATCCGGCGCATTGTTGAACGCGGTGTAGATTTTGAACGTTTATTTTCAGTCGTGGTGAACTCGTTGCTCTGAAAAAGTGCATTTCATGTTGGGTGGACGTGAATATTGAAGACTGGCGTTATTTTCTTGTTTGTTATAATCTTGGAAAGTTCAAAGAAAATGAAAGTGAGACGGATAACCATTACATCCAATCATAACTGCTGCGTTCCTCAGTGTGTATCCTTCCGAAGAAAGTGTCCAAGTCTCAGCTTTCACAAGTTTCCTCAGGATAAGGTGCTGTCCAAGCAGTGGAAGTCGAATCTGATAATTGGGAAGAAGATGGGCTCAAATGCTGCTGTCTGTTGCAGACATTTTCAGCCATCTGACTTCCATTCGCATCCACCTGGTAAGCGGCTGTGAGGCCAGTGTGCAAAGTATTATGGCATTTTCGACGAGATCTCGTCCGTGCGAGTTCCCTTGGAGACAGGACCGAGTGGTGCGAACTTTATCAACCTGGTGCGAATTTGCGAGGTTAGTGACACTTAAACTAAACAAATAATGGCTGAATGGCCATTAAGACACAGGAGGTGCCTTATAAAAAGTCCTTAACTGACTAATGATTGAGGTAGCATTGCTTTGTAGGGGTAGAAATGGGTGCATTTTTCCCCTGGTATGTGGCAGATTGGTGCGAATTTTTAGAGGCTGGTGGTGCGAGAACTTTAGATGGCTGGTGCGACTTGTCTGGCCTGCTGCCATACTTTGCAGACTGGCTGTGAGGCAATCTCCAATTCCGCTTATGCCTCCTTCCACTCCCTTGAGCCTGCTTCTAGCAGGAGTAAGCCTTAATCCTTGGGCCGTCATCTTAGGCGGATCCAGGATTGCCGATCAGAGGGCACCTTCCCGGGGGCGGCGCACCATGCTTAACCGGGAAAACCTATCGGTGGGAGCCGACTTTCGTATCCTGGGAGGGGGATGGTGGTGGGAAGGGAAATTTCAGGGGGCGTGGCCATTTCAGGGGGCGCCGAGGGTCGATGGTGGTGGGCACATACCCCCTTTGCCTCCTGGATCTGCCTATGGGGCATGTGCCCACTTTGCCGTCCCCCTGGATCCGCCTGTGGATGCATTCCTTTTTAGCCCGGAAAACTGATATCTTGAAATAATTCGGTAGATATGCGCCTTTATTTTTTTCAAGCCGTCTGAAATTCCAGTTTGAATGTACGATGGAAAATGCGTTTCCAAACACAAGCGTCGCCACCGGCAAAGAAGTGGGGGGGCAGCAAACTTCAACCTGATGCTGACTACAAGCTTTGCTCCTTGGGACCAAAAACTTTTCGAATTTGCATTCTTCTCTGCCTTCCGCAGTGGCTGGGTATAAGCCGCTGCCACATACCAAACATAAAACACGTATAATTCACCGCTTACCATGCTATTCCCGGGGCCCACTAACGTTGTTTACCTTTTGGAGTCCCTCTTTCGCGGCCATCTTGGAGGGCACACTAGCGCCGCAGGTGAGCGTGACCGGGGTCAATAGTAAGTGCACGAAGTGGCAGTCTAATATTTTTTACATTCGTTTCGTTGGCCTCGTGGCGATGGGACCGGTTTGGTCTCGCGTTGTTCTTTGATCGTAGGAGTTGGAAGGCGCGGTGATTGGGGGTGCGTGAAGTTTGAGTTTTCTGTGGAGTGTGGAAGGCGCTGTGTGGAGTGATTGGGTGAGTGATAGGAGTATGACTGGTGGTTAGTTTCGTTTGTTTTTGAGGCTTTTGCGGCCCCGTTTGTTGTTTCTCTTCCGTTCCCTACCCTAGCGTTCGTTGTGCCACGCTGCGAAAGGATCGCCATCTTTCTTTCCTTTACCGAACATTGCGAGCCTGATAGTGGAGGTTTTTTTCTTCTGGAATATTAACCGAAAATAACGATGGGGTGAATGTAGCATTCAGATTACCTTTCTCTAATTTGTACCTCTCATGACATGGAGCGTCTTATGTTATCCGGGTTTCGACAATGAGGAATCCAAACATGATGTGCTGAGGATGGCTTCCCAGCTTAGGAACACAGAGAAGTGGAAGAGAGTGTTCATCACTCCTGACCTCACATACAAAGAGAGGCAGGACCAGAAAAAGCTGAGAGAAGACCTGTGGAGGCGTAAGCAAAATGGAGAGACAAACCTCACCATTAAACGGGGCAAGATTGTTCGGGTCGATGGTGAGATGATCCCTCCAGGAGCAAATGCTGGTACCACCCAAGCATTTGTGGCACATGACCAGTCTAGGGCTGACTCTGTTACTGAGCCAAATGGTTCACAGAGTTCTACCTCAGTTGCTCAGGAGACTAAGGTGAGCCACTAGGACCTGGCACCTCACCCACGGATCCTCCCATGCCAGAGTTGCCTCAAACAGGGCCATTAACTAACAGTGGGAGTGCTGTTTACCCCCAAATCCCACAGCTCTCCATCAACCAGAACACCCAAGAGGACTGGCAGCAGAAAGTGGTGCTGTGCCAAGCAGCCCAGTAGCCACAAATCATCCCCATCAAGATTGACAGTTGTCAATCACCAATATCCAAGATCTGACAGTTTGGTATTCAAATTGTGACCAATTCACTAACAAGCGAGAGGATCTTTGCATGGCAATTGCTGGTGTTGATCCTGATATTATAATGCTCACGGAGGTTATCCCTAAACCACGTTTTCCTCTGGGTCTTGCTTTTCTCACTATCCCAAACTACAACATATTCACCAGCTTTGATCCTGAGCAGTCAGACCTAGGTACCAGTGGCCTGCGTGGAATCTCCATCTATGTGAAAACTACTATTAATCCTTCTCTGGTCACTTTCAGCAGTGCAACAGAGTTCATGGAACATTTGTGGCTCAAAGTCAGACTCCATAGACAAAACTTTCTTCTCTTAGGTTGTGTTTACCGAAGCCCCTCCAGTGATGGACACTGTAGTATGCAGGAGTTTACCAGAGTTCTTGATGAAGTCAAAAAGATTCTCCAGCTCACTTGTTGGTTGCCGGTGACTTAGATTTTCCCCAAATAGATTGGGATGGAGAGTTCTCTAGGGCTTCAGTCAGCCACCCCTCCCATGCTCTTTTAGAAGTTATGCACGATCATTTCCTTTTCCAACACATATTGAAACCGACAAGGTACAGAATGGGCCAGGAACCAAGTATATTGGACTTGATCTTCTCAAGTGATGAAAATATTGTACAAAATATCCAGTACCTTCCAGGTATAGGAAAGAGCGACCATCTTCTCATTCAGTTTAGTGTCCTATGTAACATTGTAAACCATGAAAATCTGGTTCCTAGGCTGAATTTCAATCGTGCTGACTTCACTCTCTTTAACCTGATGGTCCAAGAAGTAAATTGGTCCTTCATGCTTACTCTAGATGTGGAAAGCTCGTACAGCTTCCTTATGGACCATTTGAACCACATTATACTCATTGCATCCCCAGGTTCAGGATCAGAAAAAAATGTTAAAAATATATACATGACCGCCCCAGCCTTGCGTCTCAAGCAGAAGAAAAACAAATTAGCCCGGATCTATCACCACACGGGCGACTCTATCGACTATGCTCGCTTCACCATCTGTCGTAATGAACTAAGGGCAATGACACGCAGGCTTCATAGAGAATACGAACACAAGTTGGCATGCAGAGTCAAGTCAAATCCAAAAGCCTTTTGGAGCTATACCAGTTCCAAATTCAAAACAAAAGCTGCAATCGGTGACCTGAAAAACAGAAATGGTGGAGTTGAGTCAGATGATTTTGGGAAGGCAAAACTGCTAAATGAGTTCTTTGGCAGCGTTTTCACAGTCGAGGATATGGATAATGTGCCGGTGTTTGAAGGTCGTTTTGAGGGTCAACCTCTGACTGACATTCCGATATTGGTAGATGCTGTTCACAAAAAACTGGTTTCGCTAAAAACAACAAGCTCGCCGGGCCCAGACCATATTCACCCTCGGGTGCTTCACGACGGTGCGGACTCGCTATGTTCACCACTGGCCCTCCTTTTTAGGAAATCCCTAGACACCGGAGTCATCCCACAGAACTGGAAGCTGGGTACCGTAACACCCATTTACAAGAAAGGGGATAAGCAAGACCCAGGGAATTACAGGCCTGTCAGCCTAACTGCCATTCCTTGTAAACTGTTGGAGTCTTTGGTGAAAGATGCGCTTCTTGGACATCTTGACGCGCAAAACCTCCTGTCCATTCACCAGCATGGTTTTCGTCCGAAACGATCCTGCGAATCTCAACTCCTGGAAGCCATAGAAGACTGGAGTCAACAAATTGAGGAAGGCCACCCCATTGACACTGTTTATTTAGACTTCCAAAAGGCATTTGACTCGGTCCCGCATGAACGTCTGCTGACCAAATTAAAAGGCTATGGTGTTGACGGGAGGCTGCTGGCCTGGTTGAGAGCCTTTCTCACAGGTCGTCGCCAACAGGTAGTGGTTGGCTCTTCAGCCTCTGACTGGGTGCGAGTTACCAGTGGCGTCCCACAGGGCTCAGTGTTAGGCCCCGTGTTGTTTCTTTTGTACATCAACGACCTGCCTGACACCATTACCTCAGGGATCAAAATCTTTGCTGATGACACCAAGCTATATGCCAGAGCAGACTCCCCCACTTGTGTTGCATCCCTCCAATTGGACCTGGAAAGGGCACTTGATTGGTCCTCCACTTGGCAGATGCCCTTTAATCTAAGCAAGTGCGGTGTGCTTCACTTAGGTAACAATAACCAAGAGCACAGCTACTTAATGGAGGGCACGAAAGTCCGGGCACTGGAGGTTGAGAAGGACCTGGGAGTTTTTGTGGATCGGGATTTGAAATTTCGACGCCAGGCAGCCACTGCAGCTTCTAAAGCTTCCAGAGTACTGGCGATCATGAGGAGGTCTTTTGCTAACATTGACACGTTCACGCTTCCACTACTGTACAAAACTATGGTTCGCCCGCTGCTCGAATACGGAAATTCTGTCTGGGGACCTTTTAACGGCAGATCAAAGGCTCATCGAAAGGATCCAACGTCGAGCTACCCGCATGGTACCATCCCTGAGAGGACACTCGTATGAGGACAGACTGCGCGCACTAAATCTTCCCTCTCTCTACCATCGTCGACGCAGAGGAGATATGATAAGAGTTTTCCAACTCCTACATGGCACCATCGACCAGGATTATACCCAGTTCTTTCATCTAGATAGCAGATCTCGCACGCGTGGTCATTCTATGAAGCTGATGAAACCGGAAGCCGTATCGCGCGTGCGTAGGGCGTCCCTCGGTGTCCGGATCGTGAACAACTGGAATGCATTGCCAGCCCATGTGATAGCTGCTCCTTCTTTAAATACATTCAAGTCTCGGTTGGACAATCACTGGGCCCAGCAGATGCTCCATGTACCCGACGAAGACCATTAATCGTCCCAAACTCGGAAGGTCCGTGGGCCTCTCGGTATTTCCAGAGCCATACATCTCCACAGGAACTCATTAGATCCATACACACTCCAGAAACACTTCTCGGCAGGTCGCTCGGTTAACGAGGGCCTCCGTTTTCTCTCAGACACTTTACTCTGAGAAAGACTGACTTAAGACTCAGATTGAAACGAGTTCGTCAGAGACCAGAGCCAACAGGCCGTGACGGCCTAAAAATCTTCTGTAATTTTTAGGTATAGGTATAGGTATAGGTTTCCTCTCTGATCCTGAAAGCCTTTCTGGCAACCCTAGCCAAGCAGGGAACCTCATAAGGTGAGTGAATAAGGTGAGTGAGTAGTTGAGTGTAGTGTTTTTTTTCCTCTCTTTTGGTTTGGTAGTAGTAGTCTTTGTTGAGGTTCGGCGGGTCGCCGAGTAGGGAACCGCCTTATATTCTACTACTTTCTTTGAGCTTTTTGGGTTCTTTGAACCTTGCCACTATGGCAAGGTCTAAGAAAAGAGCATTTGACGAAATGGTAGACGTAGGAGGGGAGGAAGATTTTGGATCCTATGTAGTAGTGGAGTTAGAGGGTAGTATGGAGATGAAAAGGAAGGGATGGCCATGGGTGCAGACATGCCTGAGGGGTGTGTTTGGACAGGAGAAGGCGGAGAAGGTGAGCTTCACCAGGGAGGGACACCTACTGATCAAGACAAAGACAAAAAAACAGACAGGTAAAATACTAACAGCTAAGAGCTTTGACGGACAGAATGTGAAATGCTACCGACATGACAAACTGAACAGAAGCAGGGGTTCTATCTATGCGCACGACCTGACAGATTTGAGTGAAGCTGAGATCCAGGGGTGGCTCTCAGACTTTGGAGTGGTTGAGGTGAAGAGAGTGGTCAGGGATGAGAAAGGTAGGAAGGTCCCCACTCCCTGCCTCATACTGACCTTTGAAAGACCAAGGGTCCCACAGGAACTTAAGCTGGATTACATCTCCTACAATGTGCGAGAGTTTCTGCCAACACCCCAGCAGTGCTGGAACTGCGGTAAATTTGGCCACATTGCCACTGGATGTAAAGAAGGAAAAAAGTGCTTAAAGTGCGGGAAAGGTATGCATGAGGGTGAGTGTGAGGGATGGTGTGTTAACTGTGAGAGTGCCGGGCATGGCTGCAGGAGTAAGGAGTGTGAGAAATATAAGGAGGAGGAGGAGATCATGAGGATTCGAAAGGATAAGGATGTAAGCTACAGAGTCGCTAGACAGATGATGGAACAGAGAAGACCTTCACCAAAGGTGTCATACGCATCAGTGGCTGGCAGAGAGCAGGCACAGAGGGGGCCGCTGGCCCAACCATACGCTGTAGGTGAGAGGCTAGCATCACTTGAACGCCAAATGGTCTTGATGATGGAAATGTTCAAAGATGGTTTTCAAAAGATGGTGCAGTGTGTGGCAGATATGAAGGGGAGAGAGACTAAGCAGGTGGGGGTTCCTCATGAGATAGTGGAGGAGGTCCCAGAACCCCAGTATGAGGTAGATGTGGAGGAAGTGGTAGAGGAACAGACAAGGGGAATGGGATTAGGTGAGAACACCCAGATAAAAGTAGGTTTAAGCAACACAACAGATGAAAGTACAAACAAAGGAACAGGGGAAAAGATGACAAAATGTTCGCATGTTCCCAGCAATGGCACTGGGTTCTGGAACTCAGTGAGAGGGCGTAGAAGTGGACGAGGGGTGGCCACACCCCACCTCAATCATCACAGGAGAGTTCTTTCACATTGACAACCAGCTCCCAGTTTTTCTCAGCGAAAACACTGGAGGAATTAGAAAAAATGCAAGAGGAAGAAATATATAATACTTAAGTTAGCAACACCATGAAACTCAGACACTTACTTAAAACAGTATGACAGAATACAATTACACATTGTGGTGCCAGATGGCTTCTTTTATTTTGGATTCTTTGCTAATAATTATGTGTATGGCTCTGCACTGCTCTGATTTGTTTAGATTGCTCAAGGTACTGACCCCACCAGCGGTCTGGTGTCATTCTGGTGTCAAAGGCAGCATGATTTCAACCAACATGCCAGAGCTTGAACAATCAGTCAGCAGCTGGAGTTGGTCAATGTCCTTTTCTTTTTCAGGCGTGAGGTTGATTATTTATTTTTTGCTCCTGCCTGGTCTTTGGTTTATTACAATAATTGTATGGCTACAGGCTTTGTTCATTTATTGCACAATCTTGATCATGTTAATCAATTTCTGCTTCATTCTCCAAATGCACACTTCAATTATGCCCTGTTTTTTCTGCTTTGTTTGCGGGCCCCTCCACAAACGAGTGTCCATTGTATTGCTCATTGTGTGTTGTGAACCAGACATGCGCTTTGTGCATCATTTGATTCTATGGGTGTGGACACCACTGGTGCTCTATACATGCACTGGTGCTTGTATGCATGCACGGGTTGGTGCGCTGCTGAGCGGTGGTGGTGTGATGCATGTACGCATTGCAGCACTGTGGCGCGGTGGTGTTGCGGTGCATGTATGGGTGGAGTTGAGGTTGCTTTACAGCGACGGCATGTTAGTAATCTTGCCAGCTTCGTGGCAAACGGCGGACCGTGTGACCTGGCTTACAGCCCTCTTTTTCTCGACTGCTCCCTTGTTTCGATCTTTTGCGTTATTGCCTGCTCCTTGGTTTGCAGCAATAACTCCGTGCCTACGGGCTTCGAATCTGCACGGCTCAAACACGATGTTTCTTATGTTTTTCTTTAAATCTCGGACAGTTTCCTCGTTTTTGCTATGTTTTTGCTGCTTCATCTGCGGTTGCCATCACAAACAAGCGTCATTCATCGCATCATTCTTCTCGCATCCAATATCAAGTGACTGTACTGCACATCGTATTCACAGAGTTTATAGGTATAGGACCTTGAGCTATGTTCGGTTGCCCTTGCGAGGGATAGGGTATGGGTATAGATACTGTATGTCTTGCGAGGCATGCAATGTCGGTACCAGTGCAGTCCCTGCGCATCGTTTGGTTTCTTGGGTACGGACACCATTGTTGTTCTGTGCTGCCTCCATGCATGCACGGGTTGGTGCGCTGCTGAGCGGTAGTGATGTGATGCGTGTGTGTGTTGCGGCGCTGCGGTGCGGTGGTGATGCGGTGCGTGTATGTGTAGAATCGTGGTTTCTTTTTCGATGCCAGCATGTTTACAATCATGCGAGTTTCGGAGCTAACGGTGGACAGTGTGTCCTGGCTTACAGCCTTTTTTTCTCGACTGCTTCTTTGTTTCGTTCTTTTGCGTTATTGCCTGCTCCTTGGTTTGCAGCAATAACCGAGTGCCTACGGGCTTCGAACCTACACGGCTCAAACACGATGTTTCTTATGTTTTTCTTCAAATCTCGGACAGTTTCCTCGTTTTTGCTATGTTTTTGCTGCTTCATCTACGGTTGCCACCACAAACAAGCGTCAGTCATTTCGTGCCCAATATCAGATGGTGGTGCTGCACATTGTAATCATGGAGCCTTTGGGTATGGGACCTTGAGCTATGCTCTGGCGCCCTTGCAAGGGCTTGGATATAGGTATAGACACTGTATGCCTTGCGAGGCATGCAGTGTTGGTACCAATGCAATGTATGCCATCCCTGACATAGCTCAGGTCTTTGTTGATCAGGTCCTTGTGAGTATATGTGTCATGTATGTGTTAATATTGACACTAATGTTTCGCTCATATCAAGAGGACAACCCTGGCCCTCTTGTGTATGGCTTAACCTCAAATCTATTTGAAATAATCCTTTTCAGTGTCTTAGGTACATCAAACCAATGCTTATTATGACAACACTGGGTATCACCAGTACTAACGGTATCTTCAGTACTAACCTCAGTTGGGCAGCGATAACATCCTCAAAACGATCATTATGTAACCATTTCCAGAGCTTTCAGGTGTTTTTGTTGACACTCTGGAGTTTATCACTGCCAGCCAGTGATCCCCCATGCACCCCAGAGCCCCCCTGGCTGGGGGTGTAGGATGCCTGACAGGAATGAAACCCTGGCAGAATTTGACCAGTGGCATATGGACCTCCGGTATTAACCGTTTCATGGCAGGTGCTGCTCTCAACAATTGGAGGCCTGAATCGATTGAGAGGGACATATATATTTGTTGATACAATAATGAAACACGAAATACTACAGTGGAACTGTAGAGGACTGATTGGGAAGTGGGCAGAGGTTAAACCAATGTTATTGTTCTTATCACCCATCATTGTCTGTCTCCAGGAAACACACTTTTTACATAATGATCCCTACAACTTCAACTTAAGAAATTACTCGTGTTATCATGAATATGCCGGTTCTGGAGTTCGGCAAGGCGGTGTTTCTATTTATATATCAAACAATATTACACATTACCAACTACCCATACATACGAACTTCCAAGCCGTAGCCTGTGTGGCTGAGATAAACAGAAAGGAAATTATTGTTTGCTCCTTATACTTACCGCCCAACTTACCTTTAACCCTATTTCCGTCAGGCTCCCGGCTACCCCCTATTTCCGGCAGGGGGGCAATATCGGCCCCCCCTAAGATCTCGTAATCTAACCGGCCGATTTTGAAAATTCAAAGTGCTATAGATTCCCCTGACGCTAAACTTTATTTTGAAAAAAGAAAATTTCAAAATTTTGATTTTTAAGGAGAAAGTCGTGCAAAATATACAATTTTTGTGTATTTTTTAGATTTTCCATAACCCTTGTCTCTGTTGTACGATTTTCACAAAACTAGTTCAGATTTACAAATAATTGACCCAAAATTGTCATATACTCGAGTTACGCAAAAATTCGAAATTCAATGGCAGTTCCAGGACTATGAGGGGAAATATATACAACCTAAAAAGTTTTTGTTACGCGGATTAGAAGCCGTGATATACTGCTTGGCATCTTTGACACATAAATAAATGAAAAAAAGTGAAAAACTCATCAGGGGCGGATGCAGTAAGGTAAAACAGTGGGGTAAAATACATCCCAACAATATGCGAGTGGTATGCATGAGTATATTAGTCCCTCGACTAGTTGAAATTTATTTCTGATAATTTTTACCCTCCCATGGCAGCTCTGGGAAAGGGGGTGACATAGGCGGATCAAGGACTCTCGTCGTGGGGGGGCGGGTGGGGGTGATTGGAAACACATTTTTAATATACAACGATATTGAGTCGCGGCGGTGATACTGGCTGGGAATATGCATTTTGAAAATGTGTAGTGACTGGACACGCCTCTGGTAATCTAGAATTTGGTTATAACTATTTTGAATTTTCATATACCCAATTGTATTCGCCCTGGCACGGCTGTAAGCAGTCTTCTCACTTACTAACGTTTAGTCCTTCTTGATAACATTCCCCCCCATTTTGAACTGCTGTAACCGCCCCTGATGAATACAAATAGTGACAATTGTGAATGCACTATCATCTCACATAAACAATGATATAATAAAACCATATAACTGGTATCAGGATCAGCAGAGACGGCTTCCTTTTACAAAGAACCCATCGCATACGATAATACTTGGTTTGTGGATAGAACCTCCCCAAAAACCCAGCCATAGCTCCGCCCCTGGTAAATATATAATATTGACAATTTCAGAAAACCTGCCTGTACTAGTTTTAGGAAAAGTCAGGAAGTTTCAAAGTTCTATCGCAAGCCGTTTCGGAGATATTTTTGAAAAACCTTAGGGGGGCAATATTAGCCCCCCTGCCGGAAATAGGGTTAATAAAAAGTGAACTGGACGAATTGTTGTCCCAGTTTCATCTACCATACATTATTTGCTCTGATGCCAACAGTAAAAATATGATATGGGGATCACCAAGAAATGATACAAAAGGAAATGTTTGGGAGACAATAATTAATGAACAAACACTACATGTTCTTAACAACGGCTGTCCCACTAGATTAGATGAATATTCAGGATCATTCTCTCACATTGATATATCAATATGTTCTAGTACATTGGCCCCACTGCTGGCATGGACTGTTGACAATGACTGCTGCAACAGTGACCACTTCCCAATCCACATTACATTTACACAAGATGTCCGAACAACCCATATACTACCAACGGTACAATATAATACCAATAAGGCTGACTGGATTAAATTTCAGGAGAAGTGTGATGTGCAAGCAGAATTGACAAACAAAGAAAATAGTTGCAAAGTTGTGTCAGAAATCATCATCAATGCGGCCGAACAGAGTACCCCCCATAAAAAACAAACAAGCAAATACAATTGTCCATGGTGGACCCCAGAATGTAGGAGGGCAGTGGCTGCCAGAAAACGTGCTTTGAATAGGTTTCGGAGAAATCGACAAAATATAACTTTATTGTGGGAATATAAACATCTCAAAGCTATGGCACGCCGAATCATCCGTCAAGCGAAGAAGAAAAGTTGGGAAACTTTGCTGTGTACATTTACGGTGAGGACCCCACTAACCCGAATTTGGAGCTTAATAGTGTTTCTCAGGAAAACGGTATCAACCACAGGCATCAATCATCCTGAAAGAAAATAATGTTATCATTTCTGACCCTCATGAGGTCGGAAATTTATTGGGTCTGTATTACTCTGATGTTTCCTCCTCTGACAACTACAGCTTATTTTTCAGGCAACAACTACAAAAAACAAACAACATGAATTACAGTTCTGACAACACAGAAATATATAACTCCAGGTTCACCGCTAGAGAACTGAACAAAGCGATTTTGGCGACTGGTTCGACCTCAGTTGGGCCAGACGGGATTCATTATGATTTCCTGAAACACTTGCCGCCAGCTTTTATGCGAAAGTTACTGGATTTTTTCAATTTGATATGGGAGAACGATTATTATCCCCCGGAGTGGCGCCACTCCTTTATAGTGCCTATACTCAAGGCCGGCAAATTGGCCTCTTCTGCGAACTCCTACAGACCAATTCAATTGACCTCCTGTTTAGCGAAGACCTATGAACGAATGATTACTAAAAGAATAATGTGGTATATAGAGAAAAATGAAATGTTATGCAAGGTACAATGTGGATTCAGGAAGAACAGAAGCACTATTGATCACCTTGTTAGACTTGAGTCGGATGTTAGAAAGAGTTTTTTCGAGAGGAAATGTACTGTTGCAATCTTCCTGGACGTAAAGTCAGCATATAATATGGTAAATAAAAAACTTCTTCTTAACAAACTTTTCAATCTGGGTTTCAGAGGACATTTCATGAGCTTCGTTGAGGGATACCTGAGTAATCGTACCTTCCAGGTGAAGACTCGGGTACTCTCTGACAGTTTTGCACAAGAAAACGGTGTGGTCCAGGGTGGTGTTATTTCGCCCCTATTGTTCTTGTGTATGATTAACAACGTTTTTGACAGCCTTCCGGAACGTGTATCCAGCGCCCTGTATGCGGATGACTGTTCCTTGTGGACCTCCCATGACAATGTTAATGAAGCGGTGTCCTTCCTGCAATATGCGGTCACTGGGGTTTCAAAATGGGCTAATAACAACGGGTTTACCTTTTCAGCTGAAAAATTGCAGGTCATCATATTTAAACGGAGAATGCGGCACAATTATTATGGGCCGCACAACTGTATAAAATTGGGGAACAACATGGTGCCTTTTGTTTCAGAAGCCAAGTTTTTGGGTATCATTCTGGACGAAAGATTGACACTGCAAAGCCACGTACGCTACATAAGGGCCAGAGCTGAAAAAAAGAATTTCTGTTTTGAAATGTATATCTGCGCCAGGTTTTGGAGCAGATCGGAAGACCCTGATTCGTATTTATTGTGCACTAATAAGGCCGATTCTGGAATATGGGTGTCAAATATTTGATGGAGCAACTAACAAAATTACTCAGTCTTTAGAATGTGTTCAAAATTCCAGCATCCGCATAGCCTTGGGAGCGCTTCGAACAACTCCTGTTAAGGCAATGCTGGTTGAGGCTAACATACCCTCTTTGCAGCATCGACGCTTCTACCTGACGGCAAGGTACGGTCTAAAGGTGATATCAGATAGGGATCATCCGTGTTATGCTCATCTCACGACACTAGCCTCCCTCGAACATCTAGGTGAGAGACGTCTTCAACTTCTATGTGGTCCCCCAGTTTCATGTAGACTGAAACGCATCCTTGAACTGTTCGAATTTGAGATGCCCGGTAACTTTGGAACCACAGAAGAAGAAACGGCGCCTTGGGATCTGATTCCCATTGAGACTCACAAGCTTGTAAGTGTTTAAAACAAAATGTCTCTCCAGTGGAGGTCCACGAAAAATTCATAGATCTCCTTTTTCAAATTTATAGACTTTAAATTCATATACACTGATGGGTCGAAAATGAGTGGAAAAACAGGCTGTGCTGTCTATTTTGGATCTGGGGCGATCGAGGAAAGAATAACTGATGACGTGACAATTTGTACTGCGGAGCTGCATGCTATAATGAGATGTTTAGAATTTATTAAATCTAGAAACATGCAGAAAGTGATAATCTGTGTAGATTCACTTTCAGCTATGCAAAAAGTATAAACCCAGAGGACACGTCGCCAATCTCGGGTAAAATCCGTCAACTTCACCACGACCTGATTCTGGACGGCTTTGAGATCAAGATGATCTGGATACCCAGCCATCAAGGTATTCCGGGCAATGACATGGCAGACAAAAAGCCAAATTGTCTCTGCAATATGACCATGTAACAGAGGTAAAGGTTCATTATTCTGAATACTACAGTTTGCTTAAAAGATGTATGGACAAATATATTAACAAAGAATGGCAACAGTATAACCCCACGACTAACCTCAAAATTATTAAAAAACAGACTGGGGAGTGGCAGTCCTCGTACCGAACAAACAGACGCGAGGAAGTGATTCTTGCTCGGCTAAGACTGGGACACACCAGACTTACCCACAGTTATATATTAGACAGAGACAGTCCCCCAGTGTGTGATGAATGTGACGAAAGATTGACAATGGAACACATCCTAATGCTCTGCCCGAAGTTAGATGATCAAAGACGAAAACTAGAAAGAGTGTGTTCAGTGTCAGCGACCCATTTCTCTATTGGATCATTATTAGGGGATAACGAGAAAATATTTGATCACTTCCTGCTGTTTCTTAAAGAATGTGACCTGTACAGACGTATCTAACATGTTATGTTTGACTAAGTTTCTGATAATTTAAAAAGTGATTGAAAATGTTCAAACTATCATGTGACGTGTTGACTCCCTATTGACTGGCCACAGCGGGCCACCCCCATCCCCTTTTGGTGCTTTCAGGATACAGACACCTGAACCCCAGAGGTTGTGTGTCTCAACCCACAAACAAACAAACAAAACTAATATTTTTTAATGGTATTCAGGTTTGAGTTCCCTTTATTTAGCACAAACAAGAGGCGATTATGGCGCTGATGTTACTTTTCTGGAGGAGAGGTTAGAGGTCCTGCTGACAAAACCGTGCTCACAGCTGGAACAGGGCTTGTGGTCACCGCTACTTAACTATTGCATTCACCCTCAAGTTAGCGCTGTGCAGCCTTTCTTAGCAAAAATTTCTGCTTTCTGGCTTTAATAAATACGTATAATTTTAATTATCTAGTAGGTTGTCGTTTGAAAATTGTTTTAACGTAATAATAATACCACTAGGTAACACATTTTCAACTTTTTCTTGTGTTCGGCTAGTAAATGTGATTTTCTATTAGCTTACATCTAAAAAAAACGAAGAAAATCATAATTCTCTTCAGACTTTGACACTGAGAGCTAATTTTTTTAAAAACTTAGCGAATGTTGTATTCCTTCAGCATGAATGGAAGGCTGCATCAGCCAATTATTCCGTCGTTTCATATAGATACTATGTACTTCCGCTGGATAATGTGTACTATAAAGCCAGTGTTTTTAAATGTGAATTATATTGTTCAGTATTGTAAACGCTTAGTCAGCTAAATAAGGGGAATTTATTTCACATATTTAACACACTCTATAACCCTAAGTTTCTCAAGTGAAAACGGTACCTAAAGGTTGAAGCTGCATGTCCTGTTCACCTAAATTTTCATATATTTTTGTTGTTGCATTCGATCTGAGCAGCATTGGGTTCATTTTGAACACAGAGAAAAAAGTTTACTCCGAAAAACAGTGTTCCATTTGGGTTCAAAATGACTCCATCTAAGGGCGACCAAAAACCCCTTTTTTCGAGTTAATTACTCTTTTAGTTTCCAGTAGTTTAATTTTCGGAGTAACCTGAGCATTTTTTCGAAGCACCACTACACGGGGTGTTCTATTACCCATATAAAAGGGTACCGGTATGCCAGAATTAAGGGTGGCAAATTAGTGGAGTAACGTTACTCCCACAGAGTAGTGCCAAATTGACTCCAGTTTTCATTGGACTGGTTACTACCCCCGGAGTAACCGAGCCATTACCCCTGAATCAGGAGTAATTCAAGCACCCTTTTTACACCCTCCATTGTTCTTCGCGACTTTTTCACACACCAAAAATTTGATCGTATCATACAGCCTTTCGGGAGGCATATCCATTTTCCACGACCCTAAGCAACACACTGTGCACTAGACTTAACACGCGCATTGACGGGGGGCGGGTACCCGCCCCCCTCGGGTTTTTCGGAGATAGCAGAAAAACGGCGGCGGCGCGTAGCGCCGCCGTACTTGGCATACCTTTTCCCTCATCATTTTTACAACTTCTCTGAAAATTTTAAGGTTAGGTCATCTCAGGTCAGGTCACCAGTACAGGTCAAGTGACCCGACCTCAAAAAAAGTTTAAGATAGCATAAATCGGAGCGGGGTGAACTTATCCGATTGAAACTCATTTCACATAATGGCCCCACCAAGTTCTCTAATATATGTCCGGTATTTTTGATATCGATGACCTAAGGTCAGGTACGAGGTATGACCTCTCCATTGGAAATACATGGGAAAAATGTTTTTTACAGAATAACTCAGTAACGGATGGTGATAGAGCATTTATTTTAGCTGCATTAGACTCGCCTGGGCTTTGCGGTTCTAATGATTTGCATTTTATATAATTGGCCCTGACCTGACCTCAGGTCAGGTCAAATCCTTGATTTGACCTAGCAAGGTCAAATTATATATCATTCGATTCGGCTTGCTGAGAGGATTCATATAGTTCAAGTCGTTTTGCTCTATCTTTACTTGTTCAGATGAAATGGCCGAAAAACTGAATTTACATGTTATCCCTATGACGGCATGTTTTGACCTCTCGTGACCTTGAATATGACCTGACAAAAAATGGTACAAATGTTTTGGATGGAGAAGTAGATGGGCAGCCCAACGCCGTTTACCGTTTTTTGCTACCTACCGTGGTTCTCGAGATCTTAGGGGGGGCGGGTACCCGCCCCCGTCAATGCGAAGGCGGCTCAGACCCCTGTCAATGCGCGTGTTAATAACTACCTATTTGATGGCAGGTTTTCATGTTATCGTCCATCAATTGACAATTAAATGCACAAACGCTGGTGCGCCCTATATAGCACTATGCATAACGCAAATACTACGATGGGTCAAGCATTTCACAGCAGGAAAATGAGCTTAGACTCACAAGTCATCCACTGAGGCAGAGATCAAACACAATTAATAAACTTGTCATTTTATTGCTGAAAGAAACATTGAACCTCAACGGTTTATCCTTCATGGTATTTCTGCTTTACAGCAGAAACTCCTTTTCTTCTAAGGCTGACTGCTCTCCCCAGTATCTTTCCACAACTGACTAATTTATGATTTGAAGTACTCAGTCCATACATGTATTCGCAGCGAATAAGGTAAAAGGATCACACATAATCCGAACAGGTGATAGGTAAAATGCTAGCAAGGTATGAGATGAGTAGACGCGGCAACTCCACAGTTGTAAGTTTCAAGATGGGTGGTTCAGAAGAGCATCTGCGCGTGGAAACCCTGGTAAAAAAGGAAAAAATACGGGATCAGGGGTGAAAAATAAAGAAAAAAGTAAAATAAATTCATGGGTTAGTGATTGACACCACACAACAGCATAGTCAAGCCCGGACAACAACGAGCGGCTGCACCGCTCCAGCAGCGCCAACTAGCGTGCAACAGCGCCGCAACAGCGCCGCCCCGCGGCTATGCACCAGCTCGGCCCAGCGGCCACCGTAGCGCCACCTCGCTACCCAGCACCAGCGCAGCAACAATAGCCGCCAGTTGATCAGGCTGCGCTCGGCCAGCGCAGCCCGCAGCACCACCGCGCGCAGCACCGGATCTCCGTGCGCAGCACCAGAGATCGCAGCAGCAGTGCCAGGAACGCGCCCGCCCGCGGGAGACTCAAAGCAGCTGTGGACAGCGTAATGTTATTGTGACAGGGCGGAAAGAGGAGAATGAAAGTGCGCCTGAGTTTAGTAAGTGATAATGAAGTGATTGGGAGCGCGCAAAACAGAGCGGGGATTAAATGGAACGGCAGGGAGGTGCCTGAGGCCTGCCTGTGAGAGCGCCAACAGCTGCACTATTCACAAATTTCTTTGCGGCGAGGTTTACGCTATGTTAATTATACTGGTTACACTTGTTATGTTGAGGCAAGCTTTGCGTTACATTGTTACAAAAATCAAGAGAGCGAGCGCAAGCAAGTGAATGGTAAACAGTGCGTATCGGCATATACAAACATAAAGATTAGTAATCGTCCAGGTACAGTTTTGTTACAACCTTGCGGAAAAAGCTTTTACTCAGGGGTACGTCTTCCAAACATCTTATTTTTGAGGCGATGACTTCGTTCCAATTCCGGGGGCAGCAATGAAAAATGAAAATTTGCGGTATAGGGTTGGAGCGAATTGCACAGCAAAATGCTGGGCTTGCCTGACATTTCTCCCCGTTTGGTTCGGATCCACTAGCTGTAATTTGTTTGAAATAACACATGGTACCGTGCGGCGTAAATAGTTGTGCAAGATATTGATTTGGCTGAATTCGATAAGGTCAGTTAATTTCAGAATTTTGTACTTTTTGAACAAGGGGCTGGTATGAGCCAAACGGTCAGTTTTGTCAATTACACGGAGAATCCTCTTGTAAAGTGGTTAATTTATTAAAGCGATAGGGAAATGCGTTCCCCCAAACAGGTAAACCATAATTTAGGTACGGGAGCACGAAAGAATTGTACAGCAGGAGGAGGTGACCGGAGTCAAATATGTGTTTTGATCTTGAGATAATTCCGATGTTGCGGGAAATCGCGTTCTCAACGTTTTTGATGTGATTTGTCCACTTCAGATCCTCATCGAGAGTAATGCCTAGATACTTAATTGAAAGTTTACGTGGAATAGGGGTGTTATTGATAGCGATATTCAGATCATTTTTGGATGAGGTCGAGAAGAGTTGATAAGATGATTTTTTTCGCATTGTGAGTCTGTTGCACAGCAGCCAGGACGTGATATCTGGTAGCGAGTCATTAATTTTGCTTTGTAGTTGAGGTAAGTTATCAGCAGAGTATAGGAGGGCCGTGTCATCAGCAAACAGATAGAAATTTGGAATTTTGGAGCTTTTGGATATATCATTTACGTACAGCAGGAAGAGAAGGGGGCCCAGTACACTCCCCTGCGGCACGCCCCAGGGCATTGCCCTGGGCATATTAGAGGAAATTCCGTTATACTTCACAATTTCAGTGCGATTTAAGAGGTAGGTACGAAAGAAATCTAGTGAACTACCCCGAATTCCGTAGTGATGGAGTTTAGAAATAAGAATTTCGTGGTTTACGGTGTCGAACGCTTTGCTGAAATCCAAATACAATGAAGCCGAAACCTTTTTAGAGATGAGAGTAGATGTAATTTCGTCATGCAAAAGAGCAATCGGCATTAAGGTACTGTGATTTCTTCGGAATCCAAACTGGTTTTCAAAGAGAATGCGCTCATCATCTAAGAAACGGCGTGAACAATTTTTTCAAGCACTTTTGAAAGAATGGGGAGAAGAGATATGGGCCGATAATTAGTAAATAATGAGGGGTCTCCTGCTTTGAAAATAGGTACGACCGTTGCCATTTTGAATTTGTCAGGAAATATACCACGGGAGAGGCAGAGATTGAATAAATGAACCAGATGAGGTGTAATGGCAGGGCAGAGCAACTTAAGAATTTTCGAGCTAATGCCATCATAAGCTGCACCTGTGCTTCCGAGGGATGAGATAGTATTAGTAACAATTTGGGCATCTACTGGAAGAAAATTGAACAAGCGTTCAGGGGCTCCATCTAAACATTCTAATGGATCTGAAGTGGACAAGGGTAAAGAGTCGTCTAGTGATGTTGCTATGGTGGAAAATAATTTATTAAATTCGTCAGAAATTTTCAAAGGATTATCATTGTAGTCTTCGCCAATCAAAAATTTGTCTGAAAGGTCTTTTTTGCATTTATTTTTGGGAATGATGGTTAGCAACGTATCCCATAATTTCCTAGGATTGTCCTTATTCTCTTCTAGACGCCGTTGAAAATATAATTTAAGGGCAGTTCGTATCACTCCAGTCAAGGCATTGTTATAGGATTTGTAGATAGATTCGGCTGATTTAGATTTTGAGTGTATGAATTTTTTTAACAACTCTGATTTTTTGTTTATACATTTTAAGAGTCCGAAAGAGATCCAAGGGCGGATGGGTACATACCTCCGGTCAGATTTATTGATGGAGAACCGGGAAATTTCGGTAGTGATGGTAGTCTGGAGGGCGTCTGCAGCAGTGGTTGGGTCTGTAATGGAGAAAAAATTGGTGAGTTTGGATCTTAAACTAGTTTTTAACAGATCAACCTTCCTGAAATCGAATGCACGGGATTTGTTTTTGGTATTCATGATCATATTAATTTGTGTTGCTAAATTGACCGCTAACGGCAGGTGATCGCTAATATCTGAGACGAGAACATGTGTGGATTTCAAAACAGACATATCGTTACAAAAATAATTATCAATGAGAGTTTGTGAATCACTTGTAATTCTAGTAGGAAGAGAAACACATGGTTGGAATCCTCGAGACCCCAGAGATTGTAAGAAACATGAACAGGATTCATAAGTCTGAAATTTTAATATATCAAAGTTAAAATCGCCACCAATTAAGCAAGTTTTATTTTCTTCACATATCTTATCAAGAAACAAATCCAAGTAATTCAAAAATATTGATGATGGGTATGAAGGGGACCTGTATACAGCACCGATTACAAAGCTAAAGGGAAAGACCGACTGTTGTTGAGTAGTATTCAACTCCAAGTCACCTCTCCTGCTATAACGCAACTTTTTGTGGATGTATATACCAGCCCCCTTTCCTTTATATTCTTGAGGGGATGAAATTTCGAACAAGTATTCTGTTAAGTCATAGGAGCTAGCAAGTTCAGGGAGAAGCCACAACTCGGTCACCAGAATTATCAGGGGTTTGTGCTGGAGTTCTGAGATCAGCGCTGAAAGAGAGTCGAAATTCTTTGGTAAGGAGCGAATATTGACGTGTATTATGGTACTGCCATTGGTTAAACTAGAATTATTAAAGTCAGAGATGGTGGTGTAGTTACACTTTTGAAGCAAGTTTTCAGTGTTAGGGGAATCACTATCATCATCCTGATCAGATACCGAGAAGTCAGGAAGAAATCTAGAGGTTGTTTTGAATTTCAATTGGTGCTGATGAGATGAAATGGTAATTCAAAATTTATAAGCAACGATTGAAAAGGAGAGAAAAACACGGGTCTACACGGTACAACCTAAACAAAGCTAATGAATTGTGCTAAAGCAAAGGGCTACCAAGAATTACCATACGCGGAAGGCGATATCAACCAGTTAACACACCTGCACCAGCCAGGGCAGCCTGTTTACATTCGAACAGTTCAGCATAATAAAGCAGATGCATTTGTTCCTTACAAAAAAGGTGGGGGAAGGGTTAGTACAATATTACACTGATGGCACAAATTGTTTCAAGTTCAATGAGCTGGAGGTAATACAATGTTGTAAGTATCAATTTAATTGCAAACCAGTTCAGTTTCCTGGGGTGGACATTTCCGCCACGGCAGATCCCAAGTTCATCTTTATTAATTTGGATTGAATGAAAGTAATTGTAAAGCTGTGAAGGTCACAAGAAGGGACGGGAGCAAAGTAGAAGTTACATCCAGTGGCAAACTTGAGTGACCTAAAATGTGTCTGTGTTCCCTGTGGTAGTGAGAGGTGACGCAGGTCCATTAATCAAGCCACCATATCCAATGTCAGGTGGGGGCATATGGAGAGGGGCCATGCCACCAGGGAGTTGCGAGATCAGAGACCCACCAGACTGAGAAGTACATGGCACAGATGTGCCCCTGGAGGTCAAACAACAGTCAGGGACATCAGCAGGGGTGGACTTTTTTTCACCTGTTGGCACACCATCCGAACCCGATCCGGCTAGAGTGCCTGGAGCAGGGCGAGGCAGAATTTGAGGATCTGTGCTCACACCCACCGAGCCGTCAGGCCGAGCTCCCAGAGTCCAGCTCCCCTCCGCACCCCGGCAGATCCTCACAGGAGGCACAGGTCCAGGTGGGGGAACAGGGCCAACTCCAGAGGAGAAGGCGCCACCCGAAGCACCACCATCAGGAGGCACAGAGCTCCGGACCACTGAACCAAGGGCAGGCGGTGCCGAGGATCCTGCAGGGTCGACCAGAGGGGACAGGTGAGCCTGTGCAGTTGCAGGTACCAGAGCCTGCCGCCCAGAGACAGAGTTCCCACCACCTCCAATCACAGCACCCGCCGCCCCACGTCCAACACCAGAGCCACCCCCAGGCGATGGGCCAGCAGATGCTCTCTGTACACCCCCAGAACTTGCATTGTGGCAGTGCCCATCACAGATCCCGAGGATGTCAGCTCGGGTCGCCCTAACAAACAACTCTGCGGGTCGGGAGCTCCGAGTAACCTTCATGAATACCCTGCCAGAGCTAGTGTAGTATGAGGCAAATGGAGCCCTGTCACGTGGTTGGTTCATCTCCCGGAGAAGCTTTACCACAGCAAGACGCTCCGCCGTCAAACTTTCGTGGACCAGGAGACCATATTTGACTGGTTTAGTGCGCTGATGGTACACATGCATTCTCTCATCAAGATAGGCAAATCTAACTAGGATTACTTTCCTGTTTTTCAGCCTGTGGCAAGCAGTGATGCTTCCAGGTTGCACACTTATACCCAAGTAGTCCCTGATGAGATTAACCGCCACAATGCGCGAGTTTTCACTATCTCTATATTCAGGGATAACCTGAGAGCAGGAGAGTGGACTTTCGGCTATATTGTGCCTGCCCCTCCAGGAAACACTTAAGTTTATCCTGATTGGCTGCAAGTTCAGAGGTACGCTGATAAAGCGAGACCATACTGGTCTCTACGACTTCTCGACGCTCTACATTTTCTGATACAAGAAACCGGACCTCAACTAATTCAGAGTGAAGCTCCTTAATCTCCTGCCTCATCTTTTCGTTTTCACTGCGCAAACCTTCCACCTCCTTCTTCAGTTTCTCCACAGCACCTCCTATAAATTTCATGGGCTTCATCACAGAAATGTGCACAAGGGCCGGGGTGAAAAGAAGTCAGAGCCAAACTGAGAACACAATAAATCTGCTTGATAACACTGTGACTCAGTCACAATCTAACTGCTGCAATGGCCAGTCCGCAAGAATACCTAATCCATGACTAAAATATAACAAAAACAGAAAATTCGGCACAAACCTAAGTATGTATGTGCAGAAAACGTGCTCCAATGAAGATGCAGAGCAGGGTAGGTGTCTCCACACAAGTAGGGTTGACTAGATGGGGGCTCGATTAGCAGGCAGCTCCCCTGCAATGAGTGAGAGTATCTTTCACCAATCAAAATACAAAAAAATATAGGGGTATATCAAAAAAGATTTTGCCCTGTGTCAATTCAGATAATGCCTCAGCAGCAGCAAAAGTAATGAGGGATTGAAACTAAGTTGATACACGGATGCAACAATTTAGAATTAATATGGGCCTTTACCTACTAGTACCATACCGCGAGCACCACCTCCCGTAGCGACAAAGGCGGAAAGGAGAAAGAGAGATCCATGCCTAGTGCAAGGTCAGGGTGGCAAAAATATCTGGCAAATCTCGTAAATGTATACCTCCGCTAGGTTTACCCACGGCTTTACTTTTCCGCACAGCTGTTGACCACGAAACGCAATGAAGGGAAATAGGGGAAAGAGTGTGAAGGTATGGAGTAAAAATGCCCTACCCTTCACAAACTATTGGTCAGCTGAGCCAGTGTCAGCTGACAGCCCGCACCAAGTGACGACGAAAATGGCGCTTAGACAAAACGGACACTTTAACAATCTGTTTAGCAAATGACAAATCAAATTTATATTAAATTTAATTTGCCTAAACGAAACTACCTAAGCCGAAACATATGCTGATAAGCACAAAAAACCAGACTTACTTACACAATGCTCAAAATTTGAAAAGAACTATCTTCAGTGCAGCCTGAGGTCACCAATCACAGAGCAGAGCACAACACGTCCAGCACTGAGGAAGGCAAGGATCGGAATGACATCATAGACCAAGAGACATTGCCCTTATTATACAAGAGCCTTGTCAGACTCCTACTTGAGTATGGAAACCCCATTTGGGGCCCATTCTATAAGACAAGGCAGATCATGCTGGAGCAAGTGCAGTGCCAAGCAACTTGCCTGATACAGAATATACTACCTTACAAAGAAAGATACCTTACAAAGAAAGAAAGATACCTTACAAAGAAAGATACCTTACAAAGAAAGGTTGAGACACCTGTCACTGTTGCCTTCCCTTCTGTGCAAAGGAGATGTGGCCTGATATGGATGTATAACCTTAGAACTGGGCATACTGGACTGAGTAGAGACAAGTTCCTCCAGATGGCTCCTGACAATGCAACTAGAGGGCATGAGCTTTAGGTCTTCACACCAGAAGCCGGTCCAAGAGAACGGAGAAACCATTTCAGCATCAGAAGCATTAACAACTGCAACTCGCTAAAAAGCTGGGTCATCAAGTCAGAAAGTACAAACTTGTTCAAAACCAGCCTTCATAAATACTGGAATCAGTTTTTGTATTTACTAAGCATATTCCATCTCCTAAGTACCCGAGCTCATCAAGGTAGGGACAACAGAGGCTTCGCCCCAGAAGCCTGAATGTTCCCGAAACCACAAGGTCAATGTCAGGTCAAGCTTAACAGTGGTCTCCATGCAAGCCCCTGGGCCAAGACAGGAAAACGCTACCCAATACCCAAAACCAGCGCCTTACCTTACCAAACAATTTCAGACTAATAGTCACTATGGCCCACTGGCTCAGATTCTCCAACGAGCTCAGGAGATAAGTGCATTTCAACATGCTCTTCCTCAGGAAAAGGAACCTGAGAGTGGCCAAGAATTGACCTTCTTGAGCCAGGACAGGTTGGATGGATCATTCAAGTTCCGAGACGTGGAACACGGGTAAAGCCCAGTGTGTTTCAAGCAGATTCTTTTAACTGGTTCAGGGTCTGAGCCTATACAACTGACACTGGAAAGAATTTCTAATTGTTGATTATTCTGACCCCAAAGAAGTTGCCCTAAGTATTCCCTCAGGACAAGGATAAACCAATGTGCGCGCAATCTAATCAAAACCTATCTGAATGAGGTACCTACCAGGTACCTACACTATCAGACTATACTCCATCAGGTGAGTGAATCAGGTTATAATCTGGTGAGACTAATAATATTGATATGGGAAATCCAGCTGTGATAGGTACCTTGCCCGGCCTCTTACCTTTATAAGTACAGGTATGTTTGTCGAATCCCACATAAGCCCTTCGATACGTCAAAATCACATCAGAATATCAGAAACGAGCAGCAAGATATCTTCTTGATAAATTCAACAAGCAAGGAAGCCCACTTCTATAGGTTCGAGATGATAATAAAAAATATAGGATCAAACTATACCCACCACCGTCCACGCGCCGCCGCCGACTTGTGGTCTGTGGCGCATTTCCGGCTTTTCGCAAAATAGCTATTGCCATGGATTACCATAACGGATATGCCACTTCGCCGAATTCCTATTCTTCAGCGCGCCCGACCGCGCTCCCGCATAGGGTACTTGAAAGGGACATTGTCGCAAAAATTTTTATTGTGGTTTCTTAATATTTGAAAAATCTTGATTCTGGTACCGTCAATCGTTTCTTTATCTTCAGCTAAATTTTTGGAGGCCACTCAACAATTATTCAAATTTGTTAATATCAATAATAGGTTGTAACCTGCTCTTCACCTCTATTCTATCAATCAAAGTTTTAAGTTCTAGAAATGATTTTTTTGCCGTAGAAAATGTTTTATGATGTAATATTATTCAATTTATTTTTATTAAGTCCCAAAAATACAAGAATTACATTACTTTGTCCAAAACATTCAGCTTGAGAAAACTAATCAGGGAAGTTTTAAACTCGGCCAGATGTCGTGCAGCGGGGCTGGTATAGTGGCCTCCATTCCCGACTCTCACACGGGTAATACTGGTTCGAATCTAGGTAGTGGAAGTTTTTACTGAGGACAAGCTTGTGGAGCTCCCTGAGACAAAGGTCAGGCCACTGACGACAAGCTCGGGGTCCCCTGAGACCAAACTCGTGGAGCCCACTGAGATCAAGCTCAGGCCACTAAGACCAAGCTTGGGGGTCCTCTGAGACTAAGTTTGGGGGTCCTCTGAGACCAAGCTCGGGGGTCCCCTGCAACAAAGTTCGGGGTCCCCTGACACCAAGCTTTGGGAGCCCTGAGACCAAGCTCGGGGGCTCCCTGAGACCAAGACCGAAAGACCGTGAGACCAAGATCAAAAACCAATCTTAAGATCCAATCTTAAGATCGGTCCCACGAGCCTTCTTAAGATCTTAATACTAAGATCCCAGGGGCCCCAATTTGGGCCCCCCAGGCCAAGTTCAGAACCCTGAGACCAACTCAGGGCCCTTGAGACCAAGCTCAGGTGCCCCCGATATCAATGTTCGCTAATCCGGAGCCCTCGATAGCGATGAACGAGGGACCCCTGACACCAAGCTCGGGGAGCCCCTGAGGCCAAGTTCGGGCCACTGAAACCAAGCTCGGTGGTCCCCTGAGACCAAGTTCGGGAGTTTCCTGAAACAAAGCTCGGGGGGCACCTGAGACCAAGCTTGGGGTCCCTGAGACCAAGCTCGAGGGACCCCTGACCCCACGCTCAGGGCCCCTGAGACCAAGATCGAAAGGCCCGTGAGATCAAGATCGAAAGGCTGGTGGGACAAAGAAGAAAAGGTCCGTGGGACCAAGCTTGGGCCCCCCAGAGACCAAGCTCGGGGTCCCTGAGACCAACTCGGGGCCCCCTGAGACCAAGCTCAGTTGGCCCCAAGATCAATGTTTGATACTTCGGAGCCCTCGATACCGGAGTACCCCTGAGACCAGGCTCGGGGAACTCCCCGAGACGAGACCAACCAAGGGCCACTGAGACCAAGCTCGGGGACCCCGAGATCAAGTTTGGAGGGCAATCTGACATTAAGCTTGGGGGTCCCCGAGATTATGCTCGGAGGGCAGTCGTACACTAAGCTCCGGGGCCCCTGAGATCAAGCCCAGGGGCCCTCTGAAACTAAGTTCGGGGTCCCGTGCGACCAAGCTTGGGGGCCCTCCAGTTCAATGCTCGTGTTTTCCAGTGCACAAGATTTGCCCAAGGGGTCCGTGGTCCCCAACGACTCCTCTGGCTATGCCACTGATCTGGACACGTCTTTGCCAATTGCACCTCTTCCCAACTTTCTGAACACGCCTCTGAATAAATCATCCCCCACCAGCAGTCTTTTGGAGACGCCTTTTCCACTTGCAACCCCTTCCGAACAGTCTGAGACCACTCTGTACAATGTACTCTTTTCCAACACTCTGAGATCGCTTTTGTACTATATATCTTCTTTTAGCACTCTTAACACGCCTGTGTGCATTACATGTTCGTACTAGCAGTCTCCTGGACACGCCTTTGCCAACTGTACCCTTTTCCTAACCTTCTGAGCACGCCTCTGTAGAATACATCTCGTTGCGAGTCTCGTTTGAACGCCTTTTCCAACTGCACCCCTTTCCAGCAGTTTTAACACGCCTCTGTCGCATAGGCGAATCCAGGGGGCAGAGGTCCCGCGCCCTCCCCCGATCAGCCCTCGGCGCCCCCTGCAAGGTCTATGTCGCCCCCCTCAAATGTAGCTTCCCATCCCCGCTCCGGTTGCGAAAATCAGCACCCACCAATAAGATTTTGTGCTCACCTGATAGGTTTTGCCGGTCAAAAGTGGTGTCCCCTGTTCCGGATGGCGCCCCCTTTGCCGGAAGTCCTGAATCCGCCTATACGCTGTCGTTGTTTCTTGTGTTCACAACGTTTTAAGTACGCCCCTGGTCCTGGTATGGGGAATTATTGATATCTTGGGATATGGGGAAGAATGCTGGGTTATTTCTGATCTAGTATGCAATTTTCGGTTACGGGCATGAACACCAAGAGCAACAGAAAGTATTCCGCTGTAATAAAAGTAGTGAGGTTTTTACCTATGATTTTACAGTTGTCCTGGAAAGGAACATCGTGAAAAGCTACAAATTTCAAAAATGACTATTTTTTAGTTCGGTATATACCTTTTGTAAGCGATTTTTGTATTTATTCACGAGTTGAGTTTTGGCACCCAGCTCTGGTAGTCATAGATCCTACTTCCGGTTAACAAAAAGTCTAATAAAACAGTTTCTAGTGAATGAAACTTCACCAAAAGATACAAATCTGTAGAAAAGGCAGACATATATTTCAAGACGAAAAAGCTAAGTAGTTGTTGCAATGGGTCGGATTTTGAGTTTTGGCAGTAGCATGAACACTAATGGCACTGAAAATTATTGCGCCGTAATAAAAGTAGTGCAATTTTAACCTATAATTTTGCAGTTTCCTGGAAAGAAACATCGTGAAAAGGTACAAATTTTAAGTATTACTATTTTTAAGTCGGCATAAAGATTTTCTGAGCGATTGTTTCATTCTTTCGTGAGTTGAGTTTTAGCACCTAGTTCTGGCAGTAAACGACCCTACTTCCGGTTAACAAAAAGTCTAATGAAACAGTTTCTAGCACACGAAACCTCACCAAAAGATACAAATTTGTAGAAAAAGTAGTAATCTATTAGCATATTGAAAAGCTAAGCAGTTACTGCAACGGTTCAGATTTTGAGTTTTGGCAGTTGGAGTCGGCAGTGTAGTAGCATGTCCCTTACACGACGCGACTTTCAGTAAAAAGCCGTGTTATTTTGCCGACAGAACGCATACAAGTACCCTACACGCATGCGCAGTACGGTTTCACGACTACAAGATACCATACTGCGCATGCGTGCGGCTTACTAGTATGTGTTCTGGACGGCAGAATAACACGGCTAAAGAGAAGTCACAACTTACTATCACTCGAACCAGCCCCCCTGGAACAGCAAGCGCAGACCACTTTGTGACGTCACATCTCGTAGCGTATACCATTGTAATATCAAATGATTAAATATTTAATTTTTTGCAAAAACAGGCCCAGAATCGAAAATAAAATGCTTATTTATTGCATTTGGGATAAACTTGATTACCGTGTATTCTCACAAATTCGTAAGCGGTAAGTGTCATTAGCAGCAGTTTAACACAAGGCACGATGGTGAAGGAATTCCTCTACGTCTATATGACGTCACTGAAGCGTGGAGGAATCTATCTTGAATGTACCTTTAAGTAAAGGTATCTTGGACTCGACCGACACCATTCTTCATTCATTCTATAGAGTTTGTCTGGAGATAGATAATCAGTTACTACTCTCCAC
Organism: Lepas anatifera; assembly: GCA_034440635.1. Lineage (NCBI taxonomy): Eukaryota > Metazoa > Arthropoda > Thecostraca > Lepadidae > Lepas > Lepas anatifera. The sequence continues at coordinate 71,287 of JAOTON010000060.1, read as the reverse complement.
ATCTCCTCGCGACATCTCCTCGCGTGCAAGGGCCTTTGAGAGAAGGTACAGTCATTAGGGCACATGACCGATTTCGATGACGTCATTAGTGAACTCACTGAAAAGTTCCGCTTGAAGACAATAGAAATTGGCTGTTTTTACTCCTCATTTAGAGGTCTATATACCCAATTTACAGTAACAACTTATACATCATATGAAAGCTTATTGAATTTTCTATTGAGCGTTTCTTTACCAATCAGTCGTCAAATGCCTCCTTAGCCCCCTAAAAGTAGGATAAAAAACTTGCCTCCAGAAAGGTTAACTTCGGCCGTATACCTTGCGGTCGCGGTAGTGTAGTGGATAACACGGCTGTCTTTCACGCGGTAGGCTCGAGTTCGAATCTCACTAGGGACATAAATCTGTTTGTTTGTTCTTGCGCATTTCGATGTATTCTTCAGTATCAAAAGGGTTTTATTGATAATAATATCCTAACACAGGCTTACAAAAACCTATTTTTTTAGGATAGGCAGTGGCGGATCTAGGATGTTATTTGGGGAGGGCTATGGGCGAAGTGGGAGCGGATTTTTCTTTCGCATCGCATACCTAGTGTAAACTTTTTGTACGGGGCAACACTTTTCACCCGAAAGGCGGATGATCATTTCATCCCTGGGGAGGAGGGGCAAAACTGGATCCAGCCCGACGGTGTGGGCGGGGAGGGGGTCAACAGAGCCTAAATTACTGAAAACATGTTATTTTTAATCTATGGGCAAAGGGGAAACAGCAGTTTGGAGGGGAAATATATATTCCCTCCCTGGATCCGCCCCTGAGTGGGAACGGTGAATGATTTGCTTTGCAGACCTAGTGTAACCTATTTTCGAGGGGCGGCACATTACGTTTGGGAGGGGTGGGGGCAGGCTGCCTCCTAAGGTGCGCTACTGGCGAAAGGGTTGAGACCTCCCCAGCTGTTACTGACCTACTGACCGAGGGGATTCGCCCCCTCTCCCGCCCCAGCTAACTCAGCTTCTTCAAAAAAGGAAAAATTGAATAACGTTGCATTTTATTAAACACTGGGTGGTCAGTAGACTCTCTGGCTGCACTGGCCCTTCGGCTGAGGGGAAGTCAAAGTCAAGTTCAATGATATTTACTGCAAAGCTTATCAATATGCGCTTACAGGCGTTTGCAATTAGCTGGTTGTACTTTGCCTTTTCCCAATCGCGATTTTAAATGGGAAAAGGCATAGGAAAGTAAACTGAATTACTACGCCACCCCTTCCCTTCCCGAAGTGTCCACGTAAGTGAGGTAAATTAACGCAGTAGAGTTGAATGAGTTTGCTGAGCTCAACTCATCAGTACGCAAGCAGGCTGTGATAACGCGTGATTGGATGAAAATACGGTTCCTAGGAAAAGGCAAGGGGGATGGAGTTTTCAAAGGTAAAGTAAGTGGCGTAGCCAGAAAGGGCGCTATGAGGTCCGCCCTGCAAAGCGATTGCTTATCGCCTTAATCGAATACTAGCTACGCCACTGAGCAGAGAGTGGCATGCACACTCCATCCCGGTTGCATCAAGTACCAGTGAGGGATTCGAACCCACGTGAGCAATGCCATACTCTCTAGGAAAGAAGAGGCATGTGAGGAGAAGGCAAATAAATGAAAAGGAGTTGGAGGACGAACATAGGAGTCGTGGGACGAATTAAAATTTAACCATGTTCCTATAACTGAATTTGACCACATTTTTTACGGAAAATTGGATCTATGAAATGTATACCAAATAAGCAAATGCATACGCCAGAAAACCTTATCCGGATACTAACCTTCGTATCGCAATAGTCATAACGTGCACTGAAAATCATGGTCAAAGAACAAGAGATAGTATTATCAACATCATCCTATTTTTTCATTTCCTTTTTACGTAATAACTGGTCAAAAGAAACAAAATAACAATAAGACTGCGAAAAAATCAGCATGGCAAAACGGAACTATAAAATTAGTTAGACAACATTTCAGAAGCAAGAAGCACAAATAATCAATCAACGCAAAACAAATGAACGCAAATGTTATTGGATGAGAACAATTTAGTTGTTGCTAAACGGTATAGTAAACAAAAACAAATCATCAAAGAAGGATACAAAATAAAAGAAAATACAAAGCAAAAACAACACTTTATGCTTCTACATGGGAGTGTTCAGCATCTCAGATTCTTGGCTGAGATGTTCAAACTAAGACAAAATAGCTCAGATTTTTTCCACTGTGCATGCAGTCTCTCCGGCCTGCCACCTAGCTGGAAGACTAGCCTACTATGCATGCATAGTGGAAGCAATCTGAGCTATTTGGTCTCAGTTAGAACGTCCTAGCTCAGAATCTGAGTTGCCAATAACCCCCCTTGCTGTACATGCACAGAAACATGCATGAGACCACCTTGCTGTACATGCATGAGAAACTCAACTACATGGAAAATTATGAACATTTTCCATGTACATTGAAATACTGTTCCCTAGTATTCAGAATGTGCTTACTTCTTGTTGAGGGAGGTGGTGGGCGCTCAAATCCTGCCTCAATTAAGACAGACTTTTTTCTTCACTTGGGCAAAATTTTTCGTGATGAACTCTACAAACTCCACTTAAAAATGGTAATAGTTGCTTCTTTAGCCTTATTTTGGGGTATCTCTGTGGCTATTGGGTTCAGTGCTTTTTCATGTTTTCCTCACTGACTCCAAAAAGGGGAAAAAGCTGCCCCAAGTAATTATTTCTGCCCCATCAAAAGCTTTAAACATGCTGAAATGCTTTGAAAGACCAAGCTTTTTGTTTGCATTCAAAGCATATAAAATTTCTCCATTGCTTTTCAGGAGTGTATGTGCGCCTGCTTCTGAGAGGTGTGCACGGAACCAGAGAAGATCAGACCACCAGCTGGTTGACCAGGTGCTGACAGAAAGGTTAGTAAACAACTTTGACTCAATGAGTGGTATTTAAAGCTGGTGTGGTTAACTGGTATCAATACTACCTCTGAAGTATTAATGCAGGGGCTCCCAAAAGTTGGAGTCAGAAGGGGGATGGGAATACAGAATATTTGAACTGTCTAAATTAAATAAGGTTCAGTGTTGGAATTTTGTAGAGGGGATGAGACTTTTGGTGCATGTACAGCAAGGGGGGGTTATTGGCAACTCAGATTCTGAGCTAGGAAGTTCTAACTGAGACCAAATAGCTCAGATTGCTTCCACTATGCATGCATAGTAGGCTAGTCTTCCAGCTAGGTGGCAGGCCGGAGAGACTGCATGCACAGTGGAAAAAAAATCTGAGCTATTTTGTCTTAGTTTGAACATCTCAGCCAAGAATCTGAGATGCTGATCACTCCCATGTAGAAGCATAAAGTGTTGTTTTTGCTTTGTATTTTCTTTTATTTTGTTTCCTTCTTTGATGATTTGTTTTTGTTTACTATACCGTTTAGCAACAACTAAATTGTTCTCATCCAATAACATTTGCGTTCATTTGTTTTGCGTTGATTGATTATTTGTGCTTCTTGCTTCTGAAATGTTGTCTAACTAATTTTATAGTTCCGTTTTGCCATGCTGATTTTTTTCGCAGTCTTATTGTTATTTTTGTTTCTTTTGACCAGTTATTACGTAAAAAGGAAATGAAAAAATAGGATGATGTTGATAATACCATCTCTTGTTCTTTGACCATGATTTTCAGTGCACGTTATGACTATTGCGATACGAAGGTTAGTATCCGGAAAAGGTTTTCTGGCGTATGCATTTGCTTATTTGGTATACATTTCATAGATCCAATTTTCCGTAAAAAATGTGGTCAAATTCAGTTATAGGAACATGGTTAAATTTTAATTCGTCCCACGACTCCTATGTTCGTCCTCCAACTCCTTTTCATTTATTTGCCTTCTCCTCACATGCCTCTTCTTTCCTAGAGAGTATGGCATTGCTCACGTGGGTTCGAATCCCTCACTGGTACTTGATGCAACCGGGATGGAGTGTGCATGCCACTCTCTGCTCAGTGGCGTAGCTAGTATTCGATTAAGGCGATAAGCAATCGCTTTGCAGGGCGGACCTCATAGCGCCCTTTCTGGCTACGCCACTTACTTTACCTTTGAAAACTCCATCCCCTTGCCTTTTCCTAGGAACCGTATTTTCATCCAATCACGCGTTATCACAGCCTGCTTGCATACTGATGAGTTGAGCTCAGCAAACTCATTCAACTCTACTGCGTTAATTTACCTCACTTACGTGGACACTTCGGGAAGGGAAGGGGTGGCGTAGTAATTCAGTTTACTTTCCTATGCCTTTTCCCATTTAAAATCGCGATTGGGAAAAGGCAAAGTACAACCAGCTAATTGCAAACGCCTGTAAGCGCATATTGATAAGCTTTGCAGTAAATATCATTGAACTTGACTTTGACTTCCCTCAGCCGAAGGGCCAGTGCAGCCAGAGAGTCTACTGACCACCCAGTGTTTAATAAAATGCAACGTTATTCAATTTTTCCTTTTTTTGAAGAAGCTGAGTTAGCTGGGGCGGGAGAGGGGGCGAATCCCCTCGGTCAGTAGGTCAGTAACAGCTGGGGAGGTCTCAACCCTTTCGCCAGTAGCGCACCTTAGGGAGGCAGCCTGCCCCCCACCCCTCCCAAACGTACGTGCCGCCCCTCGAAAATAGGTTACACTAGGTCTGCAAAGCAAATCATTCACCGTTCCCACTCAGGGGCGGATCCAGGGGAGGGGAAATATATATTTCCCCCCTCCAAACTGCTGTTTCCCCTTTGCCCATAGATTAAAAATAACATGTTTTCAGTAATTTAGGCTCTGTTGACCCCCTCCCCCGCCCACACCGTCGGGCTGGATCCAGTTTTGCCCCTCCCTCCCCAGGGATGAAATGATCATCCGCCTTTCGGGTGAAAAGTGTTGCCCCGTACAAAAAGTTTACACTAGGTATGCGATGCGAAAGAAAAACAGAGGTGCAGAAAGTATACTGGCTGTCACAAACTCAATGCGACATATGCCTCCTCTGTCACACAAAGCTGGAAATGATAATTTTATACTTGAATACTATTTCCAATATGCTGAATGTCATCTACCTGTCTCTTACTTTTTGCAACTGACAATGTTCAAGCACCAAGCCATTACCGCATGAAAGTATTAAACTGTGTTTTCATTTTTAGATCATGTTTATGTTTTGGAAGGAAAATTTCCAATTATGGATCATTGTTTTCAGTGCTGGGATCATAACTATTATTGGCAACTCTGACTGCAGTTTCCCCCCAATGACATGCATTTCCCTTTTGAAGAAGTTTCCATATTTGGAAGGAGTGTTTCCAATTATGGTACATTTCCCATGATTAAATATGGCAATTATCATGAAAATTATTATTGGAAACTAATCTATAAATGGGAACGTACACCTACACACAATTGGGAACCCTGATCACAGCTTCCCCCCCACCCCCCACTGAACTTCCATCTCACATATCAACAAAAGGGACAAAAATGTCAATGTCAACATAGGATTTGGATCTACCTAAAATGTGTTGGTAAAGTGGACCTTAGGTAGCATTTTTACAGCCAGATCAAATGCTTAAAATTTCCCCCAACACCTGATCATCACCTGCCTGGTCGTTCCTTCTTGCAGTAAAAACTCTGAGGCAACTACCCTGCATAGATGTAAAAATTATGTCTATTGGCCTAATAGGTACAGAGGTATTGGAAGTCTCATACCAAAGAAAGATCCAGTGTATAAGTCAAAATCCTGCTTTAACACCAGGCAGTTCAGGTCCTGTGTGTTGCTTACTACCACTGGTAGTAAGCAACACACCCCCAACCAGCGTTTTTCAAAGTCTCTTTCTGAGATTTTCTGTGATTTTCTGAGATGAGAAGGGGGTCTACTAGGCCCCCTCTAGTGCACGTTAGTGCCAGGTCCCTCTCCAGTGTGTTTTAACACTTTGTGGAGGACTGCATTGGCACACATTTGCTATCTGTACAATATTGACATGATAATTTGATCATGAAACCTCACCTGAAGTACTGTTGTTGCCAGTCTGCTGCTGGTGCCAACTCTCCCAACTTCCTCCAGCTCCAAATCTACCTAACCAATCTTGATCTAGGGCACAAATGAGGTAAGGCACAAGCAAGCTAAGGAATGAAAAACCAAGTTTGATGTGTGAAAGTGCATCAAAATCAAAGTAGCCTACATTCATCTTAGATTAGCCATGGGCAGCACTATTTATTCCAGCTAGTTTTAGCCTGCACTTATCTCAGATATACCTAATAAATATGCCCTCAACAGAATTATCTTCCCACTTGTTCAAATTTTTTTGGCAGGCTCTACATCACACAAACATTGCGAACTTGTGTTGTCGCTGTTGCGTAGTTTAGGTAGAATTGCTGCCCAGCTATGTTTATTTCTTTCACTCATTTAGTACTTTTCCTAGTAGCTTTTAGGCGTACTTGATACTAAATTCAAAGAAATAGGGACCGCTAAATCGAAGATACTCAAACTTTAAATATTATCTAACCTGACAAAATGAACAGAAAAGTACTTGATAACGTATCTGCGTTATATTTAATGCCTTAAATATGCCCACAATCATGTATTTCTTGAAAAAATTGACTGTCACATTTCGGGCATCTAGGCGGCAACTTTCTGGCAACTACTAACAATCGGCGCCATTGGGCTGCATGTTAAAACCTGGCAACTGTGACAGCGGTTTCCGGGTTTTCTGCAGCGGGGGTCTCTCGTTTTAGTAGAAACTGAACACAGTACCAATATTGTATCACTGATGGTACACTGTGCAATTGAAGGAAAGAATTGCTAAATTAAAATATTCGCTACAGGCTTCATTCTGTATTTCGAAAATGTGTGGTTTGATTTTGAACCATACTGTCACGATCGCTATTTTGTCACACTTATGCACCTCAACTATCATAAATGTGTCACAAACTCCAGTAGCCGAGTTGGCAAGTTTCTGCACCTCTGAAGAAAAATCCGCTCCCACTTCGCCCATAGCCCTCCCCAAATAACATCCTAGATCCGCCACTGCCTATCCTAAAAAAGTAGGTTTTTGTAAGCCTGTGTTAGGATATTATTATCAATAAAACCCTTTTGATACTGAAGAATACATCGAAATGCGCAAGAACAAACAAACAGATTTATGTCCCTAGTGAGATTCGAACTCGAGCCTACCGCGTGAAAGACAGCCGTGTTATCCACTACACTATCGCGACCGCAAGGTATACGGCCGAAGTTAACCTTTCTGGAGGCAAGTTTTTTATCCTACTTTTAGGGGCTAAGGAGGCATTTGACGACTGATTGGTAAAGAAACGCTCAATAGAAAATTCAATAAGCTTTCATATGATGTATAAGTTGTTACTGTAAATTGGGTATATAGACCTCTAAATGAGGAGTAAAAACAGCCAATTTCTATTGTCTTCAAGCGGAACTTTTCAGTGAGTTCACTAATGACGTCATCGAAATCGGTCATGTGCCCTAATGACTGTACCTTCTCTCAAAGGCCCTTGCACGCGAGGAGATGTCGCGAGGAGATGTGGAGAGTAGTAACTGATTATCTATCTCCAGACAAACTCTATAGAATGAATGAAGAATGGTGTTGGTCGAGTCCAAGATACCTTTACTTAAAGGTACATTCAAGATAGATTCCTCCACGCTTCAGTGACGTCATATAGGCGTAGAGGAATTCCTTCACCATCGTGCCTTGTGTTAAACTGCTGCTAATGACACTTACCGCTTACGAATTTGTGAGAATACACGGTAATCAAGTTTATCCCAAATGCAATAAATAAGCATTTTATTTTCGATTCTCGGCCTGTTTTTGCAAAAAATTAAATATTTAATCATTTGATATTACAATGGTATACGCTACGAGATGTGACGTCACACAGTGCACAGTGGGCCCGCGGACCCTCAAAAGCGCTTATTATTCGGATTTCGTAAGTTCAAAAATATTGCTGTTTTATGGGTGTCATCAGCGCGAAATTGAATGTAGAATACGATGGCATTCTTATTTTTTCTCAACGACTACAAAACTCTGTGCAGAAACAGTCTGAATACGAGATTTCCACCGAAAGCGTTTCGGAGCGCACTTATCGCCTGAATTTCCTTATCTGTTCACAAGTGTTTTTCAACGTTTCAAAGGCTTAGAAATTAGTTTTATGGCTTTTGTTTCTAGGAACGGAGTGTTCCAAATATGTTAGTACATGTTTTAACGTCATTTCGTGTATTGGTCAGGTATGGGGAGCAAATTTACCAAGTAATGTTACTGACGGAGATAGATTTGATCAAACTATATTTGAAATAGAGTTTTAAAAAATACATCACCTTGTGCCGCAGTGAAACTTGGTCCACAAAGTAGCTGAAGGTGTTTACTTTCATGCCTTATAAGTACTTTTGCCCAATTTTGCCCGAATTCGTATTATGAGCATATTTGTTGTTCAGTGCAATGCACGGGTGCGGTCATAGTATTACACTATTACAAGCCAAATGGTAGAAATTGTTCATTTTTAAGGCAAGTGTCGGCAAGTTTTCCCTTTAGGATTCGTCTCGAGTCCCGGTTAACACAATTCTGAGCTATTTCGTAGACCTGCAAGTTAAACAATCTTTTCCAGGTCACATTGGGTCAAATGCTTTACACAGGAAATATGGGTATTGTCTAAACACCGCTCGGGGCATAAGATACTGTGCAGATTGGTCTGGGTTTGCCACTCGCTTTACACTAAATGCATCAGATGATTACCTCGCTTCGCACGAGAACTGATCACGAGAGCTCAAATTTGATATCAGACGAAATATAAGACGGTCGTTTCCTTGAGTCAAAAGTGCCCTGGTACAGAGGAACAATAGGCCCCTGACTCAGTTGGAGAGGTGCCTTGCTCTAGCGAACTGTGGTTTTGTAGTGGGAAAAATGATCTCACGAAGGGATGTGTTTAACTTTGTGCGTGGCAATATTGGTATCAACAGAGTGGCAGCGGATGACGAAGTGTCATATGTTAAGGACACATTACAGGGCGGATTCAGTGAGCATAAAAGAGACACGTGCGGTCGGAAATTACAATTTTTATTGGAAGGCTGAAGCGGAAATGGCAAGCAAGTCACAGGACCCTAAACCGCTTCTTGGAGAAAGAGGAACAGTGGCTGAATGAGTGTTCCATCGCAGCAGATTCACCGAGGGTACTGGAGTCTGTTGACCTTGACCAGCCATCTACAAGCCGAGGTCCTTGTCGGTATGTGGGTTTATGTGGAACACTTTCTGGAAGCTCCAAACGTCGTCGAACCTCCGCTTCCATGGCTGGTTACTCCTCTGCAGAGCTTTTGAATGTCACACGCTCCAAAGCGCCTGGGCCTTTCTAGTTTTCTCAAAGACGTGACCGTGACTCCCACAAGACTTGCTAAGGTAAGAAAAATGCTAAGAAAACCAGCAAATACCCCAATACAATACACAGACGAAGAAGCACTTGCTGTGTTCATTGAAGGGCAGCATACGAAGCAAACCTGGCAGTTTACCAGAGAGTCGGCCAAGAGTCAGAATCAGGGGCGTAGCCAGGATTTCGCTCAGGGGGGAGAGGGCGGCGCCCCGAAAAAAGCCCCAGCGACAGCGCCAAAAGGGCCCTGATGGGTAAAAAGGGTTCTGCTTGTTACAAAATAGAGTGCTGAAGAGGGCTTAAGAGGGCCCTGTCTGGTATGAAATTTCATATTTGACCACAGAGCATAGTGCGGGCGAGCCGCGCCGCGCGACTCGTGTCCTCAGGGGGCCCTCAGGGGGGGGTGGCTGTCCCTGCCCCCTTGGTTACGCCCCTGGTCAGAGTGTCAGAATGCCGACGTATGTCCTCCATACGACATCCCGAAGGCAAAGGAAATTGTTATCCGGAGGAGTATATTACTATGTATATTATCCGAGTAATATTATGCCAATAGCTGGACATAGGCTGCAGATAAAGCAATAACAGCCTCGAAAACTACTCGGAGGCATTTGAAAACCCTAGATATAAAATATTGCTGATGTAGCCTCAATAGTTCGACGGTAATTAATTTTAACCCTCGCCCCACCGGGAGGGGGCCATCGATGGCCCCCTAAGGTTTTTCCGGGATAGCAGAAAAACGACGAGGCGCAGCACCGCGGTTGAGGGGTCTACCTCTCACTGCATCATTTTCCCATCATCCCTGAATTTTTTTACTCCGGGTCACCCAAGGTCAGGTCACCAGACGAGGTCAACCAAGGTCACCTCACTTCACGTTTAGAGCTCTGTAAGAGCTACATTTCAAAGTCGATCAATTTGAAACTTCCTACACTTCATGACCCCTCCAGGGTCTACAAGGTGTATATCCGGGATTTCTCGATTTCGTGCCCTGAGGTCAGGTCACGAGGCGACCTCTCCCATTGGAAAAGCATGGGGAAAAGCTATTTCATGATATAAAAGCCACAGAAATGATTGGAAATACTCAGACTGCTCAGAACAACGTTTTTGGACACCCTTTCACGGATCCCAGGGGTCATATTTGCCCTTTGACTTTTCCAAGGTCATCCAAGGTCACCAGAGGTCAAAAACAGTATTTTGACAATAACTTTTGACCTAATTGAGCTAGAGCAATGAAACAAACACCATCGTGTTTGTCTTGTCACTGGCTTTCATTTGATATACGGCAAGGTCACTTTCTGACCTTTCGTGACCTCAGGTCATATTAGGTCACGAGGTGACCTCTGGCGGTCAAACCACTGGCGGGAGGTCTTTACGTTCCACATAGCGGAAAAAGTACTGGCAATTTGCTATCAAATGTACTTTACCAGGCCTCTAGCTCTAATGACATAAGAGTTATGCCCAGTTTGCTTAATCATTGCATATTTGAGTGAAAATAGCCGATCTTGACCTAATTTGACCTCTGGAGGTCAAACCATTGACCTGAGCACTAAAACATGCGAAGTAATTTCTTACTGAATTCACGCGAGCTTTCTATTGCACTTTGCAGATTTGCGCTAACGCCCATATTTTCGGAGTTAGAGGGGGCATCGATGGCCCCCCCGGTGGGGCGAAGGTGGCGCCGGACCCCCGGTGGGGCGCGCGGGTTAAGCGCTTTTGAGCGCCCGCCGGCCCACTGTGCAGTGGTCTGCGCTTGCTGTTCCAGGGGGCTGGGTCGAGTGATAATAAGTTGTGACTTCTCTTTAGCCGTGTTATTCTGCCGTCCAGAACACATACTAGTAAGCCGCACGCATGCGCAGTATGGTATCTTGAAGTCGTGAAACCGTACTGCGCATGCGTGTAGGGTACTTGTATGCGTTCTGTCGGCAAAATAACACGGCTTTTTTCTGAAAGTCGCGTCGTGTAAGGGACATGCTACTACACTGCCGACTCCAACTGCCAAAACTCAAAATCTGAACCGTTGCAGTAACTGCTTAGCTTTTCAATATGCTAATAGATTACTACTTTTTCTACAAATTTGTATCTTTTGGTGAGGTTTCGTGTGCTAGAAACTGTTTTATTAGACTTTTTGTTAACCGGAAGTAGGGTCGTTTACTGCCAGAACTAGGTGCTAAAACTCAACTCACGAAAGAATGAAACAATCGCTCAGAAAATCTTTATGCCGACTTAAAAATAGTAATACTTAAAATTTGTACCTTTTCACGATGTTTCTTTCCAGGGAAACTGCAAAATTATAGGTTAGAATTGCACTACTTTTATTCAGGCGCAATAATTTTCAGTGCCATTAGTGTTCATGCTACTGCCAAAACTCAAAATCCGACCCATTGCAACAACTACTTAGCTTTTTCGTCTTGAAATATATGTCTGCCTTTTCTACAGATTTGTATCTTTTGGTGAAGTTTCATTCACTAGAAACTGTTTTATTAGACTTTTGTTAACCGAAAGTAGGATCTATGACTACCAGAGCTGGGTGCCAAAACTCAACTCGTTAATAAATACAAAAATCGCTTAGAAAAGGTATATACCGAACTAAAAAAATAGTCATTTTTGAAATTTGTAGCTTTTCACGATGTTCCTTTCCAGGGCAACTGTAAAATCATAGGTAAAAACCTCACTACTTTTATTACAGCGGAATACTTTCTGTTGCTCTTGGTGTTCATGCCCGTAACCGAAAATTGCATACTAGATCAGAAATAACCCAGCATTCTTCCCCATATCCCAAGATATCAATAATTCCCCATACCAGGACCAGGGGCGTACTTAAAACGTTGTGAACACAAGAAACAACGACAGCGTATAGGCGGATTCAGGACTTCCGGCAAAGGGGGCGCCATCCGGAACAGGGGACACCACTTTTGACCGGCAAAACCTATCAGGTGAGCACAAAATCTTATTGGTGGGTGCTGATTTTCGCAACCGGAGCGGGGATGGGAAGCTACATTTGAGGGGGCGACATAGACCTTGCAGGGGGCGCCGAGGGCTAATCGGGGGAGGGCGCGGGACCTCTGCCCCCTGGATTCGCCTATGCGACAGAGGCGTGTTAAAACTGCTGGAAAGGGGTGCAGTTGGAAAAGGCGTTCAAACGAGACTGCTGGCAACGAGATGTATTCCAGAGGTGCAGAAAGTATGCTGGCTGTCACAAACTCAATGCGACGTATGCCTCCTCTGTCACAAAAAGCTGGAAATGATAATTGTATACTAGAATACTATTTCCAATATTCTGAATGTCATCTACCTGTCTCTTACTTTTTGCAACAGACAAGGTTCAAGCACCAAGCCATTACTGCATGAAAGTATTAAACTGTGTTTTCATTTTTAGATCATGTTTATGTCTTGGAAGGAAAATTTCCAATTATGGATCATTGTTTCCAGTATTGGGATGATAACTTTTATTGGCAACTCTGACTGCAGTTTCCCCCCAATGACATGCATTTCCCTTTTGAAAAAGTTTCCATTTTTGGAAGGAGTGTTTCTAATTATGGTACATTTTCCCATGATTAAATGTGGCAATTATCATGAAAATAATTATTATTGGGAACTAATCTATGAATGGGAGCATGCACCTACACACAATTGGGAACCCTGATCACAGCTTCCCCCCCCCCACTGAACTTCTATCTCACATATCAACAAAAGGGACAAAAATGTCAATGTCAACATAGGATTTGGATCTACCTAAAATATGTTGGTAAAGTGGACCTTAGGTAGCATTTTTATAGACAGATCAAATGCTTAAAATTTTCCCCCAACACCTGATTATCACCTGCCTGTTCATTCCTTCTTGCAGTAAAAACTCTGAGGCAACTACCCTGCATAGATGTAAAATTATGTCTATTGGCCTAATAGGTACCTACAGAGGTATTGGAAGTCTCATACCAAAGAAAGATCCAGTGTAGTTAGTCAAAGTCCTGCTTTAACTCCATGCAGTTCAGGTCCTGTGTGTTGCTTACCACCACTGGTAGTAAGCAACACATCCCCAACCAGCGTTTTTCAAAGTCTCTTTCTTTCTGAGATTTTCTGCGATTTCCTGAGATGAGAAGGGGGGTCTACTAGGCCCCCTCCAGTGCACTTTAGTGTGTGTTTTAACACTTTGTGTAGGACCGCATTGGCACACATTTGCTATCTGTACAATATTGACATGATAATTTGATCATGAAATCTCACCTGAATTACTGTTGTTGCCAGTCTGTTGCTGGCGCCAACTCTCCCAACTTCCTCCAGCTCCAAATCTACCTAACCAATCTTGATCGAGGGCACAAATAAGGCAAGGCACAAGCAAGCTAAGGAATGAAAAACCAAGTTTGATATGTGAAAGTGCATCAGTCTCAAAAAATCCTACATTCATCTTAGATTAGCCATGAGCAGCACTATTTATTCCAGCCAGTTTTAGCCTGCACTTATCTCAGATATTGATATACCCCAAAATATGTCCTAAAAAAGTGGCTTCCCACCTGTGTACATTTTTTGGCAGGCTCTACATCAAATAAACATTACGAACTTGTCTTGTCGCTGTTGCGTAGTTTAGGTAGAATTGCTGCCCATCTATGTTTATTTCTTTCACTCATTTAGTACTTTTCCTAGTAGCTTTTAGGCGTACTTGATACTAAATTCAAAGAAATAGGGACCGCTAAATCGAAGATACTCAAACTTTAAATATTATCTAACCTGACAAAATGAACAGAAAAGTACTTGATAACGTATCTGCGTTATATTTAATGCCTTAAATATGCCCACAATCATGTATTTCTTGAAAAAATTGACTGTCACATTTCGGGCATCTAGGCGGCAACTTTCTGGCAACTACTAACAATCGGCGCCATTGGGCTGCATGTTAAAACCTGGCAACTGTGACAGCGGTTTCCGGGTTTTCTGCAGCGGGGTCTCTCGTTTTAGTAGAAACTGAACACAGTACCAATATTGTATCACTGATGGTACACTGTGCAATTGAAGGAAAGAATTGCTAAATTAAAATATTCGCTACAGGCTTCATTCTGTATTTCGAAAATGTGTGGTTTGATTTTGAACCATACTGTCACGATCGCTATTTTGTCACACTTATGCACCTCAACTATCATAAATGTGTCACAAACTCCAGTAGCCGAGTTGGCAAGTTTCTGCACCTCTGAAGAAAAATCCGCTCCCACTTCGCCCATAGCCCTCCCCCAAATAACATCCTAGATCCGCCACTGCCTATCCTAAAAAAAGTAGGTTTTTGTAAGCCTGTGTTAGGATATTATTATCAATAAAACCCTTTTGATACTGAAGAATACATCGAAATGCGCAAGAACAAACAAACAGATTTATGTCCCTAGTGAGATTCGAACTCGAGCCTACCGCGTGAAAGACAGCCGTGTTATCCACTACACTATCGCGACCGCAAGGTATACGGCCGAAGTTAACCTTTCTGGAGGCAAGTTTTTTATCCTACTTTTAGGGGCTAAGGAGGCATTTGACGACTGATTGGTAAAGAAACGCTCAATAGAAAATTCAATAAGCTTTCATATGATGTATAAGTTGTTACTGTAAATTGGGTATATAGACCTCTAAATGAGGAGTAAAAACAGCCAATTTCTATTGTCTTCAAGCGGAACTTTTCAGTGAGTTCACTAATGACGTCATCGAAATCGGTCATGTGCCCTAATGACTGTACCTTCTCTCAAAGGCCCTTGCACGCGAGGAGATGTCGCGAGGAGATGTGGAGAGTAGTAACTGATTATCTATCTCCAGACAAACTCTATAGAATGAATGAAGAATGGTGTTGGTCGAGTCCAAGATACCTTTACTTAAAGGTACATTCAAGATAGATTCCTCCACGCTTCAGTGACGTCATATAGGCGTAGAGGAATTCCTTCACCATCGTGCCTTGTGTTAAACTGCTGCTAATGACACTTACCGCTTACGAATTTGTGAGAATACACGGTAATCAAGTTTATCCCAAATGCAATAAATAAGCATTTTATTTTCGATTCTCGGCCTGTTTTTGCAAAAAATTAAATATTTAATCATTTGATATTACAATGGTATACGCTACGAGATGTGACGTCACACAGTGCACAGTGGGCCCGCGGACCCTCAAAAGCGCTTATTATTCGGAT
Source organism: Lepas anatifera (assembly GCA_034440635.1). Classification (NCBI taxonomy): domain Eukaryota; kingdom Metazoa; phylum Arthropoda; class Thecostraca; family Lepadidae; genus Lepas; species Lepas anatifera. The sequence goes on along the minus strand of JAOTON010000060.1, from coordinate 55,796 downwards.
TTCGTAAGTTCAAAAATATTGCTGTTTTATGGGTGTCATCAGCGCGAAATTGAATGTAGAATACGATGGCATTCTTATTTTTTCTCAACGACTACAAAACTCTGTGCAGAAACAGTCTGAATACGAGATTTCCACCGAAAGCGTTTCGGAGCGCACTTTATCGCCTGAATTTCCTTATCTGTTCACAAGTGTTTTTCAACGTTTCAAAGGCTTAGAAATTAGTTTTATGGCTTTTGTTTCTAGGAACGGAGTGTTCCAAATATGTTAGTACATGTTTTAACGTCATTTCGTGTATTGGTCAGGTATGGGGAGCAAATTTACCAAGTAATGTTACTGACGGAGATAGATTTGATCAAACTATATTTGAAATAGAGTTTTAAAAAATACATCACCTTGTGCCGCAGTGAAACTTGGTCCACAAAGTAGCTGAAGGTGTTTACTTTCATGCCTTATAAGTACTTTTTGCCCAATTTTGCCCGAATTCGTATTATGAGCATATTTGTTGTTCAGTGCAATGCACGGGTGCGGTCATAGTATTACACTATTACAAGCCAAATGGTAGAAATTGTTCATTTTTAAGGCAAGTGTCGGCAAGTTTTCCCTTTAGGATTCGTCTCGAGTCCCGGTTAACACAATTCTGAGCTATTTCGTAGACCTGCAAGTTAAACAATCTTTTCCAGGTCACATTGGGTCAAATGCTTTACACAGGAAATATGGGTATTGTCTAAACACCGCTCGGGGCATAAGATACTGTGCAGATTGGTCTGGGTTTGCCACTCGCTTTACACTAAATGCATCAGATGATTACCTCGCTTCGCACGAGAACTGATCACGAGAGCTCAAATTTGATATCAGACGAAATATAAGACGGTCGTTTCCTTGAGTCAAAAGTGCCCTGGTACAGAGGAACAATAGGCCCCTGACTCAGTTGGAGAGGTGCCTTGCTCTAGCGAACTGTGGTTTTGTAGTGGGAAAAATGATCTCACGAAGGGATGTGTTTAACTTTGTGCGTGGCAATATTGGTATCAACAGAGTGGCAGCGGATGACGAAGTGTCATATGTTAAGGACACATTACAGGGCGGATTCAGTGAGCATAAAAGAGACACGTGCGGTCGGAAATTACAATTTTTATTGGAAGGCTGAAGCGGAAATGGCAAGCAAGTCACAGGACCCTAAACCGCTTCTTGGAGAAAGAGGAACAGTGGCTGAATGAGTGTTCCATCGCAGCAGATTCACCGAGGGTACTGGAGTCTGTTGACCTTGACCAGCCATCTACAAGCCGAGGTCCTTGTCGGTATGTGGGTTTATGTGGAACACTTTCTGGAAGCTCCAAACGTCGTCGAACCTCCGCTTCCATGGCTGGTTACTCCTCTGCAGAGCTTTTGAATGTCACACGCTCCAAAGCGCCTGGGCCTTTCTAGTTTTCTCAAAGACGTGACCGTGACTCCCACAAGACTTGCTAAGGTAAGAAAAATGCTAAGAAAACCAGCAAATACCCCAATACAATACACAGACGAAGAAGCACTTGCTGTGTTCATTGAAGGGCAGCATACGAAGCAAACCTGGCAGTTTACCAGAGAGTCGGCCAAGAGTCAGAATCAGGGGCGTAGCCAGGATTTCGCTCAGGGGGGAGAGGGCGGCGCCCCGAAAAAAGCCCCAGCGACAGCGCCAAAAGGGCCCTGATGGGTAAAAAGGGTTCTGCTTGTTACAAAATAGAGTGCTGAAGAGGGCTTAAGAGGGCCCTGTCTGGTATGAAATTTCATATTTGACCACAGAGCATAGTGCGGGCGAGCCGCGCTTCGCGCGACTCGTGTCCTCAGGGGGCCCTCAGGGGGGGGGGTGGCTGTCCCTGCCCCCTTGGTTACGCCCCTGGTCAGAGTGTCAGAATGCCGACGTATGTCCTCCATACGACATCCCGAAGGCAAAGGAAATTGTTATCCGGAGGAGTATATTACTATGTATATTATCCGAGTAATATTATGCCAATAGCTGGACATAGGCTGCAGATAAAGCAATAACAGCCTCGAAAACTACTCGGAGGCATTTGAAAACCCTAGATATAAAATATTGCTGATGTAGCCTCAATAGTTCGACGGTAATTAATTTTAACCCTCGCCCCACCGGGGGGGGCCATCGATGGCCCCCCTAAGGTTTTTCCGGGATAGCAGAAAAACGACGAGGCGCAGCACCGCGGTTGAGGGGTCTACCTCTCACTGCATCATTTTCCCATCATCCCTGAATTTTTTTACTCCGGGTCACCCAAGGTCAGGTCACCAGACGAGGTCAACCAAGGTCACCTCACTTCACGTTTAGAGCTCTGTAAGAGCTACATTTCAAAGTCGATCAATTTGAAACTTCCTACACTTCATGACCCCTCCAGGGTCTACAAGGTGTATATCCGGGATTTCTCGATTTCGTGCCCTGAGGTCAGGTCACGAGGCGACCTCTCCCATTGGAAAAGCATGGGGAAAAGCTATTTCATGATATAAAAGCCACAGAAATGATTGGAAATACTCAGACTGCTCAGAACAACGTTTTTGGACACCCTTTCACGGATCCCAGGGGTCATATTTGCCCTTTGACTTTTCCAAGGTCATCCAAGGTCACCAGAGGTCAAAAACAGTATTTTGACAATAACTTTTGACCTAATTGAGCTAGAGCAATGAAACAAACACCATCGTGTTTGTCTTGTCACTGGCTTTCATTTGATATACGGCAAGGTCACTTTCTGACCTTTCGTGACCTCAGGTCATATTAGGTCACGAGGTGACCTCTGGCGGTCAAACCACTGGCGGGAGGTCTTTACGTTCCACATAGCGGAAAAAGTACTGGCAATTTGCTATCAAATGTACTTTACCAGGCCTCTAGCTCTAATGACATAAGAGTTATGCCCAGTTTGCTTAATCATTGCATATTTGAGTGAAAATAGCCGATCTTGACCTAATTTGACCTCTGGAGGTCAAACCATTGACCTGAGCACTAAAACATGCGAAGTAATTTCTTACTGAATTCACGCGAGCTTTCTATTGCACTTTGCAGATTTGCGCTAACGCCCATATTTTCGGAGTTAGAGGGGGGCATCGATGGCCCCCCCCGGTGGGGCGAAGGTGGCGCCGGACCCCCGGTGGGGCGCGGGTTAAGCGCTTTTGAGCGCCCGCCGGCCCACTGTGCAGTGGTCTGCGCTTGCTGTTCCAGGGGGCTGGGTCGAGTGATAATAAGTTGTGACTTCTCTTTAGCCGTGTTATTCTGCCGTCCAGAACACATACTAGTAAGCCGCACGCATGCGCAGTATGGTATCTTGAAGTCGTGAAACCGTACTGCGCATGCGTGTAGGGTACTTGTATGCGTTCTGTCGGCAAAATAACACGGCTTTTTTCTGAAAGTCGCGTCGTGTAAGGGACATGCTACTACACTGCCGACTCCAACTGCCAAAACTCAAAATCTGAACCGTTGCAGTAACTGCTTAGCTTTTCAATATGCTAATAGATTACTACTTTTTCTACAAATTTGTATCTTTTGGTGAGGTTTCGTGTGCTAGAAACTGTTTTATTAGACTTTTTGTTAACCGGAAGTAGGGTCGTTTACTGCCAGAACTAGGTGCTAAAACTCAACTCACGAAAGAATGAAACAATCGCTCAGAAAATCTTTATGCCGACTTAAAAATAGTAATACTTAAAATTTGTACCTTTTCACGATGTTTCTTTCCAGGGAAACTGCAAAATTATAGGTTAGAATTGCACTACTTTTATTCAGGCGCAATAATTTTCAGTGCCATTAGTGTTCATGCTACTGCCAAAACTCAAAATCCGACCCATTGCAACAACTACTTAGCTTTTTCGTCTTGAAATATATGTCTGCCTTTTCTACAGATTTGTATCTTTTGGTGAAGTTTCATTCACTAGAAACTGTTTTATTAGACTTTTTGTTAACCGAAAGTAGGATCTATGACTACCAGAGCTGGGTGCCAAAACTCAACTCGTTAATAAATACAAAAATCGCTTAGAAAAGGTATATACCGAACTAAAAAAATAGTCATTTTTGAAATTTGTAGCTTTTCACGATGTTCCTTTCCAGGGCAACTGTAAAATCATAGGTAAAAACCTCACTACTTTTATTACAGCGGAATACTTTCTGTTGCTCTTGGTGTTCATGCCCGTAACCGAAAATTGCATACTAGATCAGAAATAACCCAGCATTCTTCCCCATATCCCAAGATATCAATAATTCCCCATACCAGGACCAGGGGCGTACTTAAAACGTTGTGAACACAAGAAACAACGACAGCGTATAGGCGGATTCAGGACTTCCGGCAAAGGGGGCGCCATCCGGAACAGGGGACACCACTTTTGACCGGCAAAACCTATCAGGTGAGCACAAAATCTTATTGGTGGGTGCTGATTTTCGCAACCGGAGCGGGGATGGGAAGCTACATTTGAGGGGGGCGACATAGACCTTGCAGGGGGCGCCGAGGGCTAATCGGGGGAGGGCGCGGGACCTCTGCCCCCTGGATTCGCCTATGCGACAGAGGCGTGTTAAAACTGCTGGAAAGGGGTGCAGTTGGAAAAGGCGTTCAAACGAGACTGCTGGCAACGAGATGTATTCCAGAGGTGCAGAAAGTATGCTGGCTGTCACAAACTCAATGCGACGTATGCCTCCTCTGTCACAAAAAGCTGGAAATGATAATTGTATACTAGAATACTATTTCCAATATTCTGAATGTCATCTACCTGTCTCTTACTTTTTGCAACAGACAAGGTTCAAGCACCAAGCCATTACTGCATGAAAGTATTAAACTGTGTTTTCATTTTTAGATCATGTTTATGTCTTGGAAGGAAAATTTCCAATTATGGATCATTGTTTCCAGTATTGGGATGATAACTTTTATTGGCAACTCTGACTGCAGTTTCCCCCCAATGACATGCATTTCCCTTTTGAAAAAGTTTCCATTTTTGGAAGGAGTGTTTCTAATTATGGTACATTTTCCCATGATTAAATGTGGCAATTATCATGAAAATAATTATTATTGGGAACTAATCTATGAATGGGAGCATGCACCTACACACAATTGGGAACCCTGATCACAGCTTCCCCCCCCACTGAACTTCTATCTCACATATCAACAAAAGGGACAAAAATGTCAATGTCAACATAGGATTTGGATCTACCTAAAATATGTTGGTAAAGTGGACCTTAGGTAGCATTTTTATAGACAGATCAAATGCTTAAAATTTTCCCCCCAACACCTGATTATCACCTGCCTGTTCATTCCTTCTTGCAGTAAAAACTCTGAGGCAACTACCCTGCATAGATGTAAAATTATGTCTATTGGCCTAATAGGTACCTACAGAGGTATTGGAAGTCTCATACCAAAGAAAGATCCAGTGTAGTTAGTCAAAGTCCTGCTTTAACTCCATGCAGTTCAGGTCCTGTGTGTTGCTTACCACCACTGGTAGTAAGCAACACATCCCCAACCAGCGTTTTTCAAAGTCTCTTTCTTTCTGAGATTTTCTGCGATTTCCTGAGATGAGAAGGGGGTCTACTAGGCCCCCTCCAGTGCACTTTAGTGTGTGTTTTAACACTTTGTGTAGGACCGCATTGGCACACATTTGCTATCTGTACAATATTGACATGATAATTTGATCATGAAATCTCACCTGAATTACTGTTGTTGCCAGTCTGTTGCTGGCGCCAACTCTCCCAACTTCCTCCAGCTCCAAATCTACCTAACCAATCTTGATCGAGGGCACAAATAAGGCAAGGCACAAGCAAGCTAAGGAATGAAAAACCAAGTTTGATATGTGAAAGTGCATCAGTCTCAAAAAATCCTACATTCATCTTAGATTAGCCATGAGCAGCACTATTTATTCCAGCCAGTTTTAGCCTGCACTTATCTCAGATATTGATATACCCCAAAATATGTCCTAAAAAAGTGGCTTCCCACCTGTGTACATTTTTTGGCAGGCTCTACATCAAATAAACATTACGAACTTGTCTTGTCGCTGTTGCGTAGTTTAGGTAGAATTGCTGCCCATCTATGTTTATTTCTTTCACTCATTTAGTACTTTCCTTAGTAGCTTTTAGGCGTACTTAATACTAAATTCAAAGAAATAGGGACCGCTAAATCGAAGAGACTCAAACTTTAAATATTATTTAACCTGACAAAATGGACAGAGAAATACTTGATAACGTATTTGCGTTATCTTTAATGCCTTAACCCGCGCCCCACCGGGGGTCCGGCGCCACCTTCGCCCCACCGGGGGGCCATCGATGGCCCCCCTCTAACTCCGAAAATATGGGCGTTAGCGCAAATCTGCAAAGTGCAATAGAAAGCTCGCGTGAATTCAGTAAGAAATTACTTCACATGTTTTAGTGCTCAGGTCAATGGTTTGACCTCCAGAGGTCAAATTAGGTCAAGATCGGCTATTTTCACTCAAATATGCAATGATTAAGCAAACTGGGCATAACTCTTATGTCATTAGAGCTATTGAGGCCTGGTAAAGTACATTTGATAGCAAATTGCCAGTACTTTTTCCGCTATGTGGAACGTAAAGACCTCCCGCCAGTGGTTTGACGGCCAGAGGTCACCTCGTGACCTAATATGACCTGAGGTCACGAAAGGTCAAAAAGTGACCTTGCCGTATATCAAATGAAAGCCAGTGACAAGACAAATACGATGGTGTTTATTTCACCGCTCTAGCTCAATTAGGTCAAAAGTTATTGTCAAAATACTGTTTTTGACCTCTGGTGACCTTGAATGACCTTGGAAAAGTCAAAGGGCAAATATGACCCCTGGGATCCGTGAAAGGGTGTCCAAAAACGTCGTTCTGAGCAGTCTGAGTATTTGCAATCATTTTTGTGGCTTTTATATCATGAAAGAGCTTTTCCCCATGCTTTTCCAATGGGAGAGGTCGCCTCGTGACCTGACCTCAGTGCATGAAATCGAAAAATCCCGGATATACACCTTGTAGACCCTGGAGGGGTCATGAAGTGTAGGAAGTTTCAAATCTATCGACTTTGAAATGTAGCTCTTACAGAGCTGTAAAGTGAAGTGAGGTGACCTTGGTTGACCTCGTCTGGTGACCCTGACCTTGGGTGACCCGGGGTAAAAAATTTCAGGGATGATGGGAAAATGATGCAGTGAGAGGTAGAGCCCTCAACCGCGGTGCTGCGCCTCGTCGTTTTTCTGCTATCCCGGAAAAACCTTAGGGGGCCATCGATGGCCCCCGGTGGGGCGAGGGTTAAATATGCCCACAACAGTGACGGATCTAGGATTTCGTTAAGGGGGGGCCAGGCTCGGAGGGCGCCGAACCTGGGGGCGCCGAACCTGAGGGGCGCCAATTTCAGTCGCAGATTTAGCCGGTCGGTTTGGAAGGGACAAACCACAGTCGAAAAGCAAAAAAAAAAACGTCACGCAGTCAAAAGCTGCGCCACCAATATCACTTGCCGGAAGAATTTTGGGGTATTTCAGACGAAAAGCCAAAAAAGGCTCGAGATACTTCTTCCCATCCAAGGATGGCTATACTATGGAGGTCTGGCTATACTATAACTGAGAATTATTGTTATTTACTCCATGATTCTGAAGAAGTGCTGTGCCCGAATATATAATCTTCAGTGTTTTTTACATTTCCGGATTCGAGGGGACAGGCCAGGGAACATCTTATCAACTTATGTTCTGTTTGAAGTTGAGAGTTGGAACACCAAAATCTTGCTTATAAACTAAAAAGGAGTAGGGGAAAAAGGAGGTCGATCGCTTTAGGGGCGAAAACATAGTTTTGTCCCGAGGTTTTCCGTTTGGGGAATGCCATTTTTGCCCTCCCCCTGGATCCGCCACTGGCCAATTTACCACCCGAAAGGCGGTCAGTGTCAATGAAAAACGCGTTTAAAAAATCATTTGTAAATGCTTATTTTCATGAAGGCTTCCTCTTAGTGAAGACATCTTCACGTTTACCATCAAGCATATTTCGGGCCAGCTAACGACTGGTACCTTGGTAGAAAATGCTGAAAGCACCCACTGACGCTAACTGAAGCAAGATGAGCAAATAATACAGTTATCTTCGGTCATGGCAAAAACTGGGGCGTCGTATCCACCACCTCCACTTATCATAGTTGTCCTGGCTAACGGCTCCATACTGAAATACCCGATTGACGCTAACTTGAGCCTCATAGGCCGCAGAACCTCTGCGGGCCTGGGCCCCTGAGTTTTTGGTGACTTCCCTGAGTTTATATCGAGTCCCCTCAGCTGATCTAGAACCGCTTTAGTTAACTAGGCTCTCACACTGAACTTGAAACCTATATGTCGCCGCTGAAGCCTATTAAGCTTTTCGGGGCCCTTTTATTGATATAGGGCCCATCAACAGGTCCTGGGCCCTCTGAGCTAAAAACTGGAGCTCTGAGCTCTGAGCCCCAAGCTGGATTAGTGTCCCTTAAGCTGGTCATTGTCCCCTGGGTTGGTATCGTTTTCGTTTAACTGATATATATCCCTTCAGCTTGTTTGGGGCCCGCTGTGCGTATCTGGACACTAGTTCGGCGAGCCACCCAGCTAGTCTGGCCCTATTAGTTTTATGGGCCTTCTGAGCTTCTGCAGGTTTCCCTCAGAGTGTCTGGGCCCCATGAGTTGAAAATTGAACCCCTGGGTTAGTTTTGGGTCCCTGAGCCTATTTAAAAACCGTTTAGATAGGTAGGCACCCCACGCTGGTCTTGAGAATCCTGTGTTGGCACTGAGGTCAAATTAGCTCGTCGGGCGCTCTTATCTAGGTCCCCTTAACTGGCACGGGCCCCTCAGCTGATTTTGGAGACCCAAAATCCCTCCTACCGGATTCCACCCACGCCAGATTTCCTGACTCCCTGAGGGCCCCTGGGGGCCATTGCGGATTTTTCCAAGGATCAGCGCTGGGGTCCCTCCCCGAGACAAAGCTTACAACATGTCTCTGTCTATATACTCTAGCATCTGCCAGAGTTGAGCTAGAATCATTTTTAGGCACACTTCGCTTCCTCTCGTTACGGCGAATCATCAAATAATGCATAATATGACTATACTAGGTCAAAACATAAAATGACCTGACCTATGGGTAGGTCAAGGTCACCATCTAGCACAGCATAATCAGTATGCATATGAATCAAGTCATAATAGCAATAAAAATGGTATCAAAATACGGGTTTTATCAATATTTCCTGCAAAGCATTTAACCCAAGTCTTAAAACCTGCTTAGGAAGCCCCAGATGAACTCTCAGAGGTAATATGTCTAAACTTGCAACATGAACCGATAAAGAGGCCTAGGATACTATGATTTGGGGAATCCGAAGGTATTCCAAGCGGCTTCTGCAGACATAGAGCAATTTTTCGGCAAATTTCCGTTTTACCCCATGCATTTTCAATGGAGAGGTCATGATTCGTACCTGTCCCTAGGTCATCGATGGGAAAAATCCCGGGATAAATCTATTAGTACTTTTTGGGCCCATTATATGGTACAAGCTTGAATTCGATAGGTTCACCCTTTTCTTACTTACGCCACCTTAAACATTTTTGGGGTGGGGTCACTTGAACTGCGCTGGTGACCTGACCTGAGATGACACAACCTTAAATTTTGAGGGAAAGTTGCGGAATTGATCAATGATAAGGTGTGACAAGTATTGCGTCGCTTCGCGCCGACGTTTTTTTGTGCCACTGGGAGACCTCGAGGGGGTGTTCAAGCACCCCCCCAACGGGCCGGGACGGGGCGCGAATACTCTAGAACAGGGCTGAGGCCAAAAGGGAAGGCTCTAAACAATGTCTGCAATTTTTGAGGTCAAGGTCCTTCAAGGTCATTGACCTATTACGGCACAACCCAACAAATTAGGCCTGATTTACGCTATTACTAGCGCTTTGCCCAAGCTTATCAATGACCTTTGATCAAGCATTGATCATCAAGGCCAGTGACCTTTAAAATTGACCTGTAACCTTGATCTAAACACTGAATAACCTTTACTTTGATGTAATAGCATGCGTCATAATAGGTGTCGTAACATTATGCAACGGCATTTAGGGGCTGTCCAGGAGTACCTGTGCTCATCAGGGACACTTATGCTCTCTGGAGGGGCCTTTGCTTCGATGAGGCACCTGTGCCACCCAGGGGCGCCTTCGCTCCCCAATGGACGCAACCTAGCTATCCAGGGGCATCTTTGCAGTTCCGGGGGTGCCTTTAATACCCAGTGCCCAAGGGGAGCTTTTTCTTATCCAGGTTCACCTTGGTATTTAGGGGCGTATTTTTATTCAAGGTAACCTATACTACCCAGTGGCGCCTACCCTATGCAAGGGGCGCTTAGGCTATCCAGGGGGCGGCAATTTGCTATACATAGGGCGCCCTTATGCTCTCCATGGGCACCTCATTCAGAGGGTGCCTCTGATATTCAGGGGCGCTTTTCCTATCAGCAGGGTACCTGTGCCATCTTGGGGCTATTCTTATCAAGGGACGCTGCTGTTATTCAGGAATACCTACACCACTGTCGAGGGTCGCCTTTGCTACCCAGAGGCGCCTTTACTTCTTAGGAAGTTTGGCGCCCGCGCTTTAAGGAATGCTTTGGCATCGATTGATTGCTCTATTATTGGGCTTAGGTGCGCGTGAACCTTGAGCTCATGTAGCGCCCATATTGTTGCTAAGGAACGCTTATGCTATCAAAGGGCGCCTTTACTATCCAGGGCCGCTGTTTTATTCAAGGCAGTCTGCTCTATCCACGGGCATCTGATATTTCGGGGGCGGTGCCTAGGTTATTCAGGAGGCAGCTTTTTTCTCCACAGGGGCGCACTATTGCTTTCCAGGGGCGCCGTTACTGCCCAGGGGTGTCTTTCTATCCAGGGGCGCATATGCTGTCTAGATGTATTTTTCAATCACAGACATGATTGAAATACATGCCCCTACGTTATCCTGGGGTGCTTTTTGTCTCCGGTGAGGCGCTATTTTTCTCTTTCGGCACCAGTTTATTAAAGGGCACCTATGCTGTCCAGAGAACCTTTGTTATCTGGGGCTGCCTTCGCTGTTAAGGGGCGCCTTTGCTACCCAAAGGGAACATTTTACTTTAATGGAGTGGCTATTTCCATCTAAGCGGCGCATATGCTGTCTTGGAGCGCCTTTGCAAACATGGGGCGCACTTTTCTATCCAGGTGCGCCTTTATACTTGAGGGGGCGCCTCTGCAATCCAGGAGGAGCCCAAAATAGATGGAGAATAAAAATTCTGAAATAAGGCGCTCGAACACTGAAATAAAGTGCCTAGTTATCAGAAAGAGGCGCTCATCTGCTTAGCGGGGAGGACTGCTGGTTGGTGAGGGCAGCGTTCTCGGAAGTGGGGCGCACATACTGAAAAAGACACCCGGTTGCAGCGATGGAGCACTAAGCCTTCAGTTATAGGTTAACGAAATGTGGTTTAAGGCAGTCCATGCTCAAATTGAGCGCTCGAGCCCTGTAACAGAGCGCGCGACTGTCGGACAGGTGTGCCAAACCATAGACAATAGGGAAGCTGAAGATGGAAAGGGACACCTATGATATCCTGGGGGCGCCTGTACTCTCAGGTGAGGCGCTTGTTTTCTTTATCAGGCGCCTAGTTTATCCATGACCGCCTATGCTGTCCAGATCATCTATTTCAAGAAGGGTTAACTTTGCTGTCCAGGGGCGCCTTTGCTATCCAAGGGCGCATATGATATATGTAGGGCGCTTTATGCAGAGGGCGCCTAGGCTGTCCAAGGGCGCCGTCCTAACCAAAGGCTGCCTTTCACTTCCCTGAAGTGCCTATTTCTATGTAAGGGGTGCATATATTATCTAGGAGTGCCCTTGATATACGGAGACGCCTTTTTGTCCAGCGGCGCCTTTGCTCTTGAGGGACGCTGCTCCAATCCAGGGTAGATGAAGATGGATAAGGGTTATCTATGTTATACAGGGGGAGCCTGTACTTTCCAACGGGGCGCTCATTTTCCTTCTCAAGCACCTAGTTTATTTAGAGAGCGCCTAGGCTATCCAAGGGCGCCTTTACTATCGAAGGGGTGCCTTCCTAGGGGCACCTTTGCTGTCCAAAGCACTTGTGGCCAGGGTTGTCTTTGCTGTCCAGTGGCGCCTCCAAAAGTGCATATGACATCCGTGGGCGCTTTATCCAGTGGGTGCCTGGACTATCAAAGGGCACTTTTTCTATCCAAGGGTTGCATTTATTTTCCTGAAGTGCCTATTTCTATCTAAGGGGCTCCTATTCTGTCCAGGGCACCTATGTTTCCCAGATTTGCCTTTGCTGTCCAGGGACGCCTTTGCTATCCAAGGGCACCTTCCTTAACCAAGAGGCGCATTTTGCTTTCCTGGAGCACCTATTTCTATCTAAGGGGCGCATATGTTATCTAGGAGCGCCTTTGATACCAGGAGGCGGCTTTTTGTCCAAGGGCGCCTTTGCTCTTGGGGGCGCTGCTCCAATCCAGGGCAGCTGAAGGTGGATAAGGGACATCTATGTTATACAGAGGGAGCCTGTATTTCCCAGTGGGGCGCTCGTTTTCCTTCTCGGGCTCCTAGTTTATCCAGGGGGCGCCTAGGCTATCCAAAGGCGGCTTTTCTATCGAAGGGGTGCCTTCCTAGGGGCGCCTTTGCCGTCCACAGCACTTGTGTTATCCAGGGTTGTCTTTGCTGTTCAGGGGCGCCTTTGCTATCCAAGGGTGCATATGACATCCGTAGGGCGCTTTTTCCAGTGGGCGCCTAGGCTATCAAAGGGCGCCTTTTCCTGCTCAAGGTGAGCATTTTATTTTCCTAAAGCGCCTACTTCTATCTAAGGGGCGCTTATGCTGTACGGGGTATATATGTTACCAAGATTTGCCTTTGCTGCCCAGGGGCGCCTTTCCTAGCCAAGGGCACATATGATATCCGTAGGGCGCTTTTTCCAGTGGGCGCCTAGGCTATCAAAGGGCGCCTTTTTCTGCCCAAGGTGAGCATTTTATTTTCCTAGGGCGCCTACTTCTATCTAAGGGGCGCTTATGCTGTCCGGGGTACATATGTTATTAAGATTTGCCTTTGCTGCCCAGGGGCGCCTTTCCTATCCAAGGGTGCATATGACATCCGTAGGGCGCTTTTTCCAGTGGGCGCTTAGGCTATCAAAGGGCGCCTTTTTCTGCTCAAGGTGAGCATTTTATTTTCCTAAAGCGCCTACTTCTATCTAAGGGGCGGTTATGCTGTACGGGATGCATATGTTACCAAGATTTGCCTTCGCTGCCCAGGGGCGCCTTTCCTAGCCAAGGGCACATATGATATCCGTAGGGCGCTTTTTCCAGTGGGCGCCTAGGCTATCAAAGGGCGCCTTTTTCTGCTCAAGGTGAGCATTTTATTTTCCTAAAGCGCCTACTTCTATCTAAGGGGCGCTTATACTGTACGGGGTACATATGTTACCAAGATTTGACTTTGCTGCCCAGGGGCGCCTTTCCTAGCCAAGGGCGCATGTAATATCCGTAGGGCGCTTCTTCCAGTGGGCGCCTAGGCTATCAAAGGGCGCCTTTTTCTGCCCAAGGTGAGCATTTTATTTTCCTAAGGCGCCTACTTCTATCTAAGGGGCGCTTATTTTGTCCGGGGTACATATGTTACCAAGATTTGCCTTTGCTGCCCAGGGGCGCCTTTCCTAGCCAATGGCGCATATGATATCCGTAGGGCGCTTCATCCAGGGGGCGCCTAGGCTATCCAAAGGCGGCTTTTCTATCGAAGGGGTGCCTTCCTTGGGGCGCCTTTGCTACCCAGGGGCGCCTTTGCTGTCCACAGCACTTGTGTTATCCAGGGTTGTCTTTGCTGTCCAGGGGCGCCTTTGCTATCCAAGGGTGCATATGACATCCGTAGGGCGCTTTTTCCACTGGGCGCTTAGGCTATCAAAGGGCGCCTTTTTCTGCCCAAGGTGAGCATTTAATTTTCCTAAAGCGCCTACTTCTGTCTCAGGGGCGCTTATGCTGTCCGGGGTACATATGTTACCAAGATTTGCCTTTGCTGCCCAGGGGCGCCTTTCCTAGCCAAGGGCGCATATGATATCCGTAGGGCGCTTCATCCAGGGGGCGTCTAGGCTACCTAGGGGCGCTTCATCCAGGGGGCGCCTAGGCTACTCAGGGGTGTATTAGTTCCCCATGGCGCAATCTTGCGCTATCTAGTGGCGCCTTTTCTTTGCCGGGGCGCTTTTGTTAGCTTTCTAAATTTCATCTGCAACATTTTACTGGGGCGCAAAAGACCAGTAAAGGCGTCTAATGTTTGGGCAGGGGCGCTTTGCCATGGTTTTAAGGAGTATGTGTTAATTCAAGTGGAATAAGTGGTATCTACCACCTTGGCGCACGAGATGGATACAGGCGCGCCACTCATATCGGGCGCCTTCGGCGCCCGATATGAGCTAAGCTATACTGGGGTGCTCGGGAGCTAAGGGGGGGCCCGGGCCCCTGGGCCCCCCTTGGATCCGTCACTGGCCCACAATCATGTATTTCTCGAAAAAATTGACTGTCACATTTCCGGCATCTAGGCGGCAACTTTCTGGCAACTACTAACAATCGGCACCATTGGGCTGCATGTTAAAATCTGGCAACTGTGACAGCGGTTTCCGGGTTTTCTGCAGCGGGGGTCCCTCGTTTTAGTAGAAGCTGAACACAGTACCAATATTGTATCACTGATGGTACGCTGTGCAATTGAAGAACAGAGTTGCTAAATTAAATTTATCGCTACACGCTTCATTCTGTATTTCGAAAATATGCGGTTGGATTTTGAACCATACTGTCACGATCGCTATTTTGTCACACTTATGCACCTCAATTTTCATAAATGTGTCACAAACCCCAGTAGCCGAGTTGGCAAGTTTCTGCACCTCTGATGTATTCTACAGAGGCGTGCTCAGAAGGTTAGGAAAAGGGTACAGTTGGCAAAGGCGTGTCCAGGAGACTGCTAGTACGAACATGTAATGCACACTGGTATGGGGGAATTATTGATATCCTGGGATATGGGGAAGAATGTTGGGTTATTTCTGATCTGGTATGCAGCTTTCGGTTCCGGGCATGAAGACCAAGAGCAGCTGAAAGTATTCCGCTGTAATAAAAGCAGTGAGGTTTTTAATCTATGATTTTACAGTCGTCCTAGAAAGGAACATCGTGAAAAGGTACAAATTTTAAGAATTGCTATTTTTAGCTCGGCACAAAGCTTTTTTAAGCGATTGTGACATGCTTTCGTGAGTTGAGTTTTGGCACCTAGTTCTGGCAGTAACCGACCCTACTTCTGGTTAACAAAAAGTCTAATAAAACAGTTTCTAGTGAACGAAACTCCATCAAAAGATACAAATTTGTAGAAAAGGTAGTTGTCTATTGTCACATTGAAAAGCTAAGCAGTTTGTGCAACGGTTCAGATTTTGAGTTTTGGCAGTTGGAGTCGGCAGTGTAGTAGCATGTCCCGTCGTGTAATGGGTGGGAGGCGATTTTGGCGAATGAATACCGATACGGTCGGTCTTGTATGACTATTGACAGTAAGCAAGGGAAGGTGGTATCATTATTGATTATTCCAAACTTCTAGTAGTGGCTTATGTCTTGTGTCTTCTGCACCCGTGAAGGCCATCTCTTTGAAATTGCATAAGAGGTCGAACAGGAGTCAAATTGAAATTGAAATTTGTGGTCGTTTTTACCTACTGAACGACGACCGTGCAAATAGAACTGCTGGCAGGTAGGCCCCACTGCCATCCAAGGTGCTGTTAGCTAGGTTCGAGTCATTTAGTTAGTTTATCTTGTTGAGATTCAGGATACAGGATAGGGGATTTTAATTATCCCCAGATTAACTGGTTGGGAGAATAGGTACTCAACTGCTCCAGCAGACCATCCATCTCATACCCTTATTGATGTCATGCACGATTTTTTTCATCAAAATGTTCAGAACCCCACTTGATGCATTCATGGTCAAAATGTGAACATCTTGGACCTCATCTTCACAAACAAGGAGGGTATGATATCAAATCTGTGGCACTTCCCTGGACTTGGTCTGAGTGATCATCTTCTTCTGAAATTTTGCCTTAACTGTTACACTGCCAGAAGAGATAATAATGTAGCCAAGCTTAACTTCAACCCTGCAGATTTTGACCAACTGAACACGTTGATTGGTGGTGTTGACTGGTCTATGTTGGACATATTGAGCATGGAGGAGTCATACAAGTACTTCATGAATTATTTAAACTCATATTGAAGCGTGTTTCCCCTAGTCTAGATATCGACAGAATTGTAAGAATATATTTATATGACAATGGCCGCTCTAAACCTCAAACAAAGGAAAAATGCTGGTGCAATAACATATTACTACACCAGGGATATCATTGACCATGTTTGACTCAAAATGGCTCTGAACCAGCTTCATGCATTGACCAGAAAGTTGCAGAGTGACTTTGAACACAACCTAGCAAAAAACAACAAAGGTAGTCCAAAGGCATTTTTGAGATACACAAGCTCTAGATTGAAAATGTTGGTCAAGACTGCTGATTTAAGACACCCTAATGGTGATCTTGAATCTGACAGCACAGAAAAAGCCAACATCCTTAATAGTTTTTTCACCTGTGTTTTCACCTGTAAGAACAAATCAAATGTACCAACCTTTGAGCTTCGTTATTTTGGCCTGCTACTTGAGGACATACCTATCTCCAGTCAGGCTGTCTTTTTAAAATTGACCGCCCTCAAGATCACAAGTTTCCCAGGTCCGGACCTCCTACACCCCCTCATGCTCCATCATGCTGTATAATCCCTTTGTGTCCCCTCTCACTGTTGTATCGGAAGTCCCTTGATACTAGTACAATTCCAAATGAATGGAAGCTTGCATCTGTTGTGCCTATTTACAAGAAGGGAGACAAGCACAGCCCCAGCAACTACTGTCCTGTTGGTTTGACATCGGTAGCGTGCAAGATTCTGGAATCCCTTGTGAAAGACAAACTCCTTGATCACCTAAATAGTAACAATCTCTTGTTAATCCACCAGCATGGGTTTCGCCCCAAACACTCATGTGATTCCCAGCTGTTGGAAACACTTAATGATTGTACAATAATTATCGAGGAGAGTTAACAACACACCTCACAGATACCAGATGAGCGGCACCACACTGAATGCAACGGACACTGAGAGAGACCTAGGTGTCATTATGAATAGGGATCTCAAGTTCCAGCAGCAGGTAGCGACTTCTGTCTCTAAAGTAAACAGAGTATTGGGAGTCATCAAGAAGTTGTTCGCCAACATCGATACCTTTACTTTCTCTCTTCTGTTCAAGACGCTGGTCCGCCCACTGCTGGAATATGGTAATAGTTGCTGGGGGCTCTTTAACCGTTCCGATCAGATGCTGGTTGAGAGGGTCCAGCGTCGGGCCACTCGCATGATCAGCACATTGAGAGGCTTATATTATCCTGAACGAGTGCATGCCCTGAGGCTTCCCTCGCTCTACTACATGCGTCGTCGAGGGGATATGGTTAGGGTGTTTCAGCTTCTTCATGGGCTTATTGATCAGAGGAGTTCTCAGTTTTTCCACTTGGATAGAGGTTCTCGTACTCGAGGTCACCCATGGAAGCTGTTGAAACCCAATGCAGTTTCGAGACAGCGTCGCATGTTTTTCGGCGTTCGGATAGTCAATGACTGGAACGCCCTGCCTCTTTCGGTGGTGAGTGCCAACACCGTTGACCAGTTTAAGGCCAAGCTTGATGTCTACTGGGCCCCTGTCATGTTTGATGTCCCATGTCCCAGAGTGTCCCTTGTAGTCCTCCCTCACCCTCCCACTGGCGGTCATCGGCCAGACTTCCTTTCTTCTCGGGAATATGTTCCTGAGTGAGACTGAGCTAAGTCCCATATACCAAGAGCCCATCAGGGACCGGAGCCAGCAGGCCAAGTGGCCTCCAAATAATCCAAACGTTGAGGTTAGGATGCAGTGATCACAGCTTCCATGACAGTTTAGCTTGGATGAGGTTGGAGCTTTTATGGATCTAATGGTCTTCAATTTTTTTCTTCTATATTTCTGGGACAGTGGTGATGTTTCCTTTTACTCCCTTTATTTTCTTTCCGCCCAAACTTACAAAGAAAGCTTTATCCTCTCTAGTCAATTCTCCCTTACCTTCTGCACTGCAAGGGAAGTATTTACCACCGCCAGATTCAATTCCTGATGATATATTCCCACCAGGTTTTGTTGGTTACAGAATGAGGAGAATTCATTACACCTGGCAGCATGGCAATGCTGGGGGCACAGCAATTTGAAGCCGTCCTTTGGAATTAATGGCGCTGAGAGGGAAAACTTAGCTTTCAGCTGGACATTTATTGCTGAAAGTTTTATTTAAAAAAGTTTACTCTGTACCAAAAGCCAACTATAAGTAATGAAAACCGGTAAACTTATGGTCTTTTTAATTTGGACCATGCACATTCTGAATATTTACCTGCCTGTATGCAAAAATTGCTTTCAAGAACATAATTTGCGGCAAATATGGCACATTTAGCCCAATCAGTGCAGTTTCATTATAATTGCTTATTCGTACTCAGTATTTTCATTCTGGATGATTTGGATGATTCTGGATGATTTCTGGTTGATTTTCAGTGCCGCCCCCTCGCACCAGGCTCACAAACTCGCACCTCTCGCTCCTCTCGATGGGCACTCACGCTGACGAGATTTCATTGAAAGTGCCATACTTTGCGCAATGGTGCTTAATTACGGATGGGTTTCCTGTCAGGATACCTGGAGTGTTACGTAGTCTATCATAATTATAAACCACAAGAATCACAAGCTTCATATTTATTTTGTAAAATCCCAACTGACCAATTCAGCACTGTCTAGAAAAGAAGCTGGCTTTACTTATTTATTTTGTAAAATCCCAACTGACCGATTCACCACTGTTAAAAAAGAAGCTGGCAAACCATTGGCTTCACAGCTCATCCTGTTCTGCCCTACCTGTGCAGAACACCACAGCGATGGCGGACGGAGGGCCACCGTTCATCGTCGTTGACGACGACAACGGCACCACACCTCCAGACTGGATCAACCCCAATGTCACTTGCAATCAGTACATCCGCCACAACACCACCTTCATCATCTACGGTGGCTATGACGGTGTGCCACTCAACCTGGGGGCTAACGTTGGCGGCTGGCTGGTGAGTGCCTGCTGAGTAGTTGGCTAGCTGCTGAGTGTGTGCTGAGGGGTTGGCTAGCTGCTGAGTGTGTGCTGAGTAGTTGGCTAGCTGCTGAGTGTGTGCTGAGTAGTTGGCGAGCTGCTGAGTGTGTGCTGAGGGGTTGGCTGGCTGGTGAGTGCCTGCTGAGTAGTTGGCTAGCTGCTGAGTGTGTGCTGAGTAGTTGGCGAGCTGCTGAGTGTGTGCTGAGGGTTTGGCTGACTGGTGAGTGTGCTGAGTAGTTGGCTAGCTGGTGAGTGTGTGCTGAGTAGTTGGCTAGCTGCTGAGTGTGTGCTGAGGGGTTGGCTGGCTGTTGAGTGTGTGCTGAGTAGTTGGTTAGCTGTTGAGTATGTGCTGAGGGTTTGGCTGACTGGCGAGGGCGTGCTGAAGGCTTGGTCGGCTTGCTGGGAGCAAGGTGGTGGTTACTGTGACCAGTATTGGGGTGAACTGAATTGGTTGTATATCTACTCTATCTTGACCCAGTAGAACAAAAATCAATAATAGCACGCGCAGATGTGGTGTCCGTGTCACCTTCGCCGGTATGGGGACGGGTACTCCTTCCGTCCCCTCTTCCCACCCAAAAGATGCTGGAAATCAGAAACAAATGTGCTGTTAGATAGCCCGTGTTGGTATCTGTAGCGGGGCGGGTCGGCTGGTGGTGATGTTTCTGGAAAGTGAAGCTGTCCCGCCGCCGGCAGATGATTTTTCAGGGGGTGTGGCTGCATGGGTGACAGGTGGTCGCACGGGGCGGCACCGTTACACGCGATTGAGCGACAGCGATAGGAAATGCCAACTCAAGCCGGACAATTTTAATGGGTCGGATTTTTGGTGGGAAGCGGGGCAACATGGCCCTATTTTTTTAATTAGTCAGGAAACGTGCCCACCCCGCCCAGCGTGTTAACAATACCCCGCCCCGGCGCAAACCCGTGGATGTCCACATAGGAGTGGTGCAATGGGCCGTCTTATACCCCCTCTCCCATAATTTCCTTCTGTCCTTCGCCGTCTCCTCCTTGATTTTTTTTGCCCTTTTTGTTTACTTCTGCCCTTCGCCTGTCCCCTCCTTAATTTTTTTTACCTCCTTAAATTTTTGTTTGCCTCCCCTTTTTTACCTCCTTATTTTTGGTTCACCTTAATCGCTCCACGGTTTCATTTCTATCGGGACCTAATGAACGACTCTGTATCGAAGCCTGGCTCTTGCCAGACCACGCCGCCGGACTAATTCCGACGGAACCTAACGAAGCGACTCTGTTACGAAGCCTGGCTCTTGCCAGACCACGCCGCCGGACTAATTCCGACGGAACCTAACGAAGCGACTCTGTATCGAAGCCTGGCTCTCGCCAGACCACGCCGCCGGACTAATTCCGACGGAACCTAACGAAGCGACTCTGTTACGAAGCCTGGCTCTTGCCAGACCACGCCGCCGGACTAATTCCGACGGAACCTAACGAAGCGACTCTGTTACGAAGCCTGGCTCTTGCCAGACCACGCCGCCGGACTAATTCCGACGGAACCTAACGAAACGACTCTGTTACGAAGCCTGGCTCTTGCCAGACCACGCCGCCAGACTAACTCTGACGGAACCTATGGAGCTTTTAAGGCGAAGACGTTGACGCGGCTGAGCCGCGCCCACGGTAAATTCCATACTCCAAAACATAATTTGAACTGCAAATATGCCTTATTGGCTGCCATTCTGAATCGAACCCAAATAAAAAAAATGAAGGGGACGGTCGAGCAGGGCGTGGAGAAAACGTGGAAATAATTACCGTGAACTGAAAAGCAAAAAAAAGCTTGAACTCAACATAAAAATGAAAATGTCAATGACGCTGGTGCTCATGGCGTACAAAGGTTACAAAGTCTCCTTTCTTGACGTTAGCCGGACGTTGCTCAAAAAAATATGGTTTCAAATTCTACTCATATATTTGTCAAAAATGCCGAAAAATGTATAATCCCATCAGATCACGCAAGATTGTGCCTAACACAAAAAAATCCAAATTCAATGCCACCGTGCCTGCACCCAGGGGAAAGAATTTTCCAAGATGCCGGGGGGGCAATTGGAGGAGCGTGGGTTGGTCGTTCCAGGGCTGGTGCAGCGGTGGCACTCCGTCACCAACCTCCGCTGTCTTCTTGCATGACGGATCGCTTCTCGCTCACTTTTCTCTGGTCCTCCTTCTCTCCCTCGGCCTGGCACCTCACTCCACTGACCTCCCTCTCTCCTTCAGCGCTGGCACCCGACTCCTCAGACCTCCTCTCTCGTTCGGCGCAGGTCCTCGACTCCTCTCTGTCCTCCTACCTTCCTCTTTTCTTGGGCTGCCGTCCCCACCGTCCTCTCCTCCTGGGACCGCCTTCTTTCCGTTTCGGGCCGCCTTCCTCAGCTGATGACCCAGGAGGTGGCGACCTCCAACGGAAAGAATGTCCAACAGGGCCGGCGCTTCTTCACCATGTGTGTGGTCTTCGACGCCGCCCCGATGGAAACAGCTGCGCCGGCGCCGCCATTGTCCCCGCCATGCCCGCGCGGCGGGCGGGTGATTTGACCGGGCGGTAATCCACCGGTCTCGCCGCCGCGCGTCGACGGGGTCCTTAATGGCCGTTCCGGGATGTTACTCGGCCGGTGGGTGCTTGGCGGCGCCTTTGAAGCAACGTTAGAGACTGCCACCCGACGCCGGTTAATGACGCCGGGGCAGACCCTGGCGATCTCGCAGTCGTCTTAATGGGCGGCGGTGCCCCTGAAGCCGACGCTGACCGGTGTAATGTGTTGACACCCGATCGCGCCGCAGATGCCTGACTGAGCCGGTAATCCCCAGCCCTGTCCCGTGGAGTTGGTGCAGGCCCAGCTGTCCACGCCGTCGCCGCTGCTACGTGGAGCTGACAATGGCCTGGAGCGAACTGAAATTCGGGGGGGGGCAATTGGGGGCCCGGGTGCAGACATGGTTTTATGATTCACTAAACACATTCGCCAAAATTCACTGCGATGAATTTTACGTGGCAGTGAAGAAGGACATATTGGCTACTTAGAACATAAACTGGGGAAAAGAAACAAAAATGTATCCTTACATTTAAAACACTTTCCTTTAATTTCACGTCCCCGTGAAAAGTGTTACAACCACATGATCGAACAAGGAAATCAATTCAACTTACGGGTAAAGACGACCCTAGCGGTACTTCAAACGAAACAAAAAATTCGTAGAAACACACACTATTAGAAAAGCACACACTACCTTTACTGCGACAACCCTCAATAATGAAGTTCACTTCCGGATTGACGCCCGGGCTCGCACCAGCTGCCGCTGCTGGCGCCTCTGGTACAAGCGCCCCTGCTACTGCCGCTGCAAACGCCTCTGGTACAAACGCCTCCGGCACAGGTGCCTTCGCTGCTGGCACCTCTGCTGGCGCCCCTGGTACAGGCGCCTCCGATGGCACCTCCGCTGCTGGCGCCCCTGGTACAGGTGCCTCCGATGGCACCGCCGCTGCTGGCGCCCTTGGTACAGGCGCCTCCGATGGCACCGCCGCTGCTGGCGCCCCCGGTACAGGCACCTCCGATGGCGCCTCTGCTGCTGGCGCCCCTGATACAGGCGCCTCCGATGGCACCGCTGCTGCTGGCACCCCTGGTACAGGCGCCTCCGATGGCACCTCCGCTGCTGGCGCCCCCGGTACAGGCACCTCCGATGGCGCCTCTGCTGCTGGCGCCCCTGGTACAGGCGCCTCCGATGGCACCGCCGCTGCTGGCGCCCTCGGTACAGGCGCCTCCTATGGCACCTCTGCTGCTGGCGCCCCTGGTACAGGCGCCTCCGATGGCACCTCTGCTGCTGGCGCCCCTGGTACAGGCGCCTCCGATGGCACTGCCGCTGCTGGCGCCCCTGGTACAGGCGCCTCCGATGGCACCGCCGCTGCTGGCGCCCCCGGTACAGGCGCCTCCTATGGCACCTCTGCTGCTGGCGCCCCTGGTACAGGCGCCTCCGATGGCACCGCTGCCGCTGGCGCCCCTGGTACAGGCGCCTCCGATGGCACCTCTGCTGCTGGCGCCCCCGGTACAGGCGCCTCCGATGGCACCGCCGCTGCTGGCGCCCCTGGTACAGGCGCCTCCGATGGCACCGCCACTGCTGGCGCCCCTGGTACAGGCGCCTCCGATGGCACCGCCGCTGCTGGCGCCCCCGGTACAGGCGCCTCCGATGGCACCGCCGCTGCTGGCGCCCCCGGTACAGGCGCCTCCTATGGCACCTCTGCTGCTGGCGCCCCTGGTACAGGCGCCTCCGATGGCACCGCTGCCGCTGGCGCCCCTGGTACAGGCGCCTCCGATGGCACCTCCGCTGCTGGCGCCCCTGATACAGGCGCCTCCGATGGCACCGCCGCTGCTGGCGCCCCTGGTACAGGCGCCTCCGATGGCACCGCCACTGCTGGCGCCCCTGGTACAGGCGCCTCCGATGGCACCGCCGCTGCTGGCGCCCCCGGTACAGGCGCCTCCGATGGCACCTCTGCTGCTGGCGCCCCTGGTACAGGCGCCTCCGATGGCACCGCTGCTGCTGGCGCCCCTGGTACAGGCGCCTCCGATGGCACCGCCGCTGCTGGCGCCCCCGGTACAGGCGCCTCCGATGGCACCGCCGCTGCTGGCGCCCCCGGTACAGGCGCCTCCGATGGCACCGCCGCTGCTGGCGCCCCTGGTACAGGCGCCTCCGATGGCACCGCCGCTGCTGGCGCCCCCGGTACAGGCGCCTCCGATGGCACCTCTGCTGCTGGCGCCCCTGGTACAGGCGCCTCCGATGGCACCGCCGCTGCTGGCGCCCCCGGTACAGGCGCCTCCGATGGCACCGCCGCTGCTGGCGCCCCTGGTACAGGCGCCTCCGATGGCACCGCTGCTGCTGGCGCCCCTGGTACAGGCGCCTCCGATGGCACCGCCGCTGCTGGCGCCCCTGGTACAGGCGCCTCCGATGGCACCTCCGCTGCTTCCGCTGCTGACGCCTCTGTTGGCGCCTCCGCTCGCACCTCTGTCGTTGCTGACGCCTCTGTCGCTGCTGACGCCTCTTGTACTGCCGTTGCCGCTGCCGTCGTAGTCGTTGTTTCTGGAACATCTGCTGCCTCCTCCAATGCTGTAGCTGACAATTGCTTCTCTAGGTTCGGCGACCCACGCATTAGCCCACGGGTCTCCACCTGCTCCACAACAGCCACAAGTCCCTGTTCGGGGCGCCAATCTGTAGCGGGGCGGGTCGGCTGGTGGTGATGTTTCTGGAAAGAAAAGCTGTCCCGCCGCCGGCAGATGATTTTTCAGGGGTGTGGCTGCGTGGGTGACAGGTGGTCGCACGGGGCGGCACCGTTATATACGCGATTGAGCGACAGCGATAGAAAATGCCAACTCAAGCCGGACAATTTTAATGGGTCGGGGTTTTTGGTGGGAAGCGGGGCAACATGGCCCTATTTTTTTGAAGTTTAGTCAGGAAATGTGCCCACCCCGCCCAGCGTGTTAACAATAGCCCGCCCCGGCGCAGACCCGTGGATGTCCACATAGGAGTGGTGCAATGGGCCGTCTTATACCCCCTCTCCCATAATTTACCTTCTGTCCTTCGCCCGTCTCCTCCTTAATTTTCTTGCCCTTTCCTATTTTACTTCCGCCCTTCGCCTGTCCCCTCCTTAATTTTTATTTAACCTCCTTAAATTTTTGTTTGCCTCCCCCTTTTTTACCTCCTTATTTTTGGTTCACCTTAATCGCTCCATGGTTTCATTTCTATCGGGACCTAATGAACGACTCTGTATCGAAGCCTGGCTCTTGCCAGACCACGCCGCCGGACTAATTCCGACGGAACCTAACGAAGCGACTCTGTTACGAAGCCTGGCTCTCGCCAGACCACGCCGCCGGACTAATTCCGACGGAACCTAACGAAGCGACTCTGTTACGAAGCCTGGCTCTTGCCAGACCACGCCGCCGGACTAATTCCGACGGAACCTAACGAAACGACTCTGTTACGAAGCCTGGCTCTTGCCAGACCACGCCGCCAGACTAACTCTGACGGAACCTATGGAGCTTTTAAGGCGAAGACGTTGACGCGGCTGAGCCGCGCCCACGGTAAATTCCATACTCCAAAACATAATTTGAACTGCAAATATGCCTTATTGGCTGCCATTCTGAAACGAACCCAAATTAAAAAATGAAGGGGACGGTCGAGCAGGGCACGGAGAAAACGGGGAAATAATTACCATGAACTGAAAAGCAAAAAAAAGCTTGAACTCAACATAAAAATGAAATGTCAATGAAGCTGGTGCTCATGGCGTACAAAGGTTACTAAGTCTCGTTTCTTGACGTTAGCCGGACGTTGCTCAATAAAATATGGTTTCAAATTCTACTCATATATTTTTCAAAATACCGAAAAATGTGTAATCCCATCAGATCACGGAAGGTTGTGCCTAACACAAAAAACATCAAATTCAATGCCACCGTGCCTGCACCCAGGGAAAAGAATTTTCCAAGATGCCGGGGGGGCAATTGGAGGGAGCGTGGGTTGGTCGTTCCAGGGCTGGTGCAGCGGTGGCACTCCGTCACCAACCTCCGCTGTCTTCTTGCATGACGGATCGCTTCTCGCTCACTTTTCTCTGGTCCTCCTTCTCTCCCTCGGCCTGGCACCTCACTCCACTGACCTCCCTCTCTCCTTCAGCGCTGGCACCCGACTCCTCAGGCCTCCTCTCTCGTTCGGCGCAGGTCCTCGACTCCTCTCTGTCCTCCTACCTTCCTCTTTTCTTCGGCTGCCGTCCCCACCGTCGCTCTCCTCCTGGGACCGCCTTCTTTCCGTTTCGGGCCGCCTTCCTCAGCTGATGACCCAGGAGGTGGCGACCTCCAACGGAAAGAATGTCCAACAGGGCCGGCGCTTCTTCACCATGTGTGTGGTCTTCGACGCCGCCCCGATGGAAACAGCTGCGCCGGCGCCGCCATTGTCCCCGCCATGCCCGCGCGGCGGGCGGGTGATTTGACCGGGCGGTAATCCACCGGTCTCGCCGCCGCGCGTCGACGGGGTCCTTAATGGCCGTTCCGGGATGTTACTCGGCCGGTGGGTGCTTGGCGGCGCCTTTGAAGCAACGTTAGAGACTGCCACCCGACGCCGGTTAATGACGCCGGGGCAGACCCTGGCGATCTCGCAGTCGTCTTAATGGGCGGCGGTGCCCCTGAAGCCGACGCTGACCGGTGTAATGTGTTGACACCCGATCGCGCCGCAGATGCCTGACTGAGCCGGTAATCCCCAGCCCTGTCCCGTGGAGTTGGTGCAGGCCCAGCTGTCCACGCCGTCGCCGCTGCTACGTGGAGCTGACAATGGCCTGGAGCGAACTGAAATTCGGGGGGGCAATTGGGGGCCCGGGTGCAGACATGGTTTTATGATTCACTAAACACATTCGCCAAAATTCACTGCGATGAATTTTACGTGGCAGTGAAGAAGGACATATTGGCTACTTAGAACATAAACTGGGGAAAAGAAACAAAAATGTATCCTTACATATCCACCAAAGATTCCATATGAAATATTTTGGTCAGGTTACTTCTGACGTCAGTCATGGTCAAATGATGTCCGGATAAAGAATTTGTGGAACCTTAAGTTCGCTGCCATAATGGTGGACGGAGCAGAGCTATAGAAAATGCACATTCACTGTTTGGAATCCTCCCGTCAGGCCCGATCGAGTCCTGGTATCATATGACCCTGTCAGGCAAATTCTAAAATAGACCGAGGCAATTATAGAGCACAAATCATATCATTCGAACCGCAGTTGTATGCCAAACGCAATGACGTCAAAATTCCAGCTATATCGTCATTTCCTGCGAAGTTATATAACTTTTATAAACCTTCCCCAAGCATTGTCAATGTAGGGATTATGTCTCGTATTTATCGATATAAAGCATCCTGCTACCAAAATTAGTTGTACTTGGTGGCATTATTATGTGAGATGAATGTCATATCAAGAGACTAATTTTGCCCTTACTGCCGCCTCGCGAAGCATTTATAGTTTGGCTCACTTTGAACTGGCGTAGACGTGACCTTAGCTGACCTGAGCCTAAAATTATTTACAGAGGACGGACCGCTTTGTCAGGACTCAAAATACTATTTGCGGGCAACTTTAAGTACAACTTAAACTACTTGTAGGCATGAGAAAACATTCGGAGAGGGACGGGGACTAACCCACCGTACCGTAACAACTATGAAGCAGGCTGATGCATAAACCAACTTTCAGTTATAGCTGGAAAATTTCTAACCTCGGGAGTGGTCTGGAAACAGCGTCTCGCGACGATTGATTTTTTGGCAATCGCTTGAAGTCGTTGAGCGTCGCACTCTGACTAAAGCCTGGCGTCTGCTCTGCAGTTTCTGATCCTGTTGTTCTCGCTGCTGAGGAAGAGCGCATGGAACTACGGCCGACTGGCCCTCGTGCACAAAAACGAACGCAGGTACGTTATGCCATCCGCCGCTGTGGGCGGTTTCTCTTTGGCTGGTTATTGATCGTGATGACGCGTCATGTGTTACCCGTCTGGTTATGTCACCCGATGTGTCTGTAATTTCCGCTTTCAATATGTTGTGAGAGTGTCTAATGTGTTTGCGAAGAGGCGACGTAATACCACTCATCGTGGGAGATATGCTAGTATCGCGGAAAAGGTGGCCAAGGCTTGTTGAGCTCATCGTTCGATAACATTACTATCTTAGTTCTTATTCGTAATCTCGCCCTCGTCTCCCATCAACTGATAGTCTGCCGCCCTCGCGAAACGTTTTCGAAAATGAAGGGACCATCCCGTAACCGGATTTGCAATCGATCAGCTCAATGAATTTTCCTGGACGTGATCAATGTTTCGCTGCAGCGTCCGGTTTATAGCTCATTTGTGCGCTCTAAAACGCTGATCAGCATGGGCTTGAAACCTTTGACTCACTTGTTTCAAATCATTATTTTATCCTATATTATTTTCTGCCATCCGGGAACTAGTAGTCCAAGCCTCCGCAATATATTAAACCGTGAACTAAATTGTGGATGTTTTCCGGTGCGATTTTGCATCGCGAAAACGTTAACGGGTCACAAGCGGTCGCCAGCGCTGAAATAAGACCGTTTTGTGGGTCTCACGAGATTTGTGCTCGCGTAGAGTGCGTCGACAGGCTAAAACTGCATGGCAATCAGAACTTTTTGGAGCATTGCACCCGAGCTATACACTAAACCAGGTTTTATTAGCTACACACGTATCGCCGGAATGCGGCAATAACTTGAGGCAACGCAGCTCCTAAATAAACCTTGCCAATATGTATTTATCATGTTTGACAACTTTGCGGTGTATCGTAACCGGGGGCTTATATTCAATAGATTTCCCCTAGATTTTCCTGTGTGACGTGCAGTGCCCGGGTCAGGTGATATGGGCCTGATGTCGGGTGTCACGTGACCCGGCTCGGGTGTCGCTTGGCCCGGGTCGGGTGTCACGTGACCCGGGTCGGGTGTCACGTGACCCGGGACGGGTGTCACGTGACCCGGGTCGGGTGTCGCATGACCCTGTCCGCTGGTGCTCCTCTGATGTGGGTCTGTCGTCGGGCTGTCTCCCGTGGTGGTCAGCCCTGCGGGCCGTGACCCGTATACCGGCCCAGCTGTGCACCGCCTCGCCCCCGCCCCGCCGCCAGCTGTGGGGTGCGCGCGCTCGTGACCGTAACTGTACACCAGCCTCTGGCGCTCTCCTCCTCTGTTGTGGCTGCGGTGTCAGAGTACGCGAGGCTCTGTCTTCGATTGCTGGCCGATATGCTCGGTTAGACGCACTGCCTTTGTGGTAAATGAGTATCACACTTTTTGCTGTGGATAGTGTTGTGGATTCATTGTTGCGCATACATGTTGGAGTAGGTGAAGCCAGCCCCGCCCCCTCCCCTCCCCCACTTTCATTAAATGGAATGTGGCACCCTGGTCAAGTCCTGGAATTTAGTGTAATTAGGCGTACTTTTTGCCGAAAATAATAAAACCAGTCATGAATTCTCTGAAAAATGTACAATTAGCTCAATATTTTTATTTTTAAAATACTCCTCTCGGAAAACAAATATCTGCCTGTGGATGATGCCTTGATCTGGCAACCACTACCATACTCGAAACGCTTTAAGGGCTTCGATTGGCTGATGCTCATCGTGACGTCAGCATATGTCGTCACACCAGTAGCTCACAACAATGGCCGCCGGTGACGGGGGGCTAAGGGGGGCTGGTGTCTGGTAGGTTTTAGCTTTTTTCTACGGAAATCTCGAGTTCCACGACAAATGATATCTTGAGTACCGGGTTTTCCGACTTGCTTTACAACTTGGCTATCTCAGTTAAAATCACGTTGTGAAGGTGCCACATTCCCTATAAAAGATCCCGATTTCAGCCAAATTGGGAATAAATGGGACACCTTTGAATTTCTGCAGCCAGTGAGGAAGGCAACAGGGTGTCCGTACCCGAAGAGTTCGCGTTCTGGAGGGAAACATTTTTTTCTCAGCAGCAGGTTGGGATTAGACTGACCTCTCATTTTTTTTGCCGGTGGCGACGTTCATGGATTTGCAAATATTGTTTTTTTTTCTTTGCTGGCGTCTTCATTATCCTTGCTAGCTTAACTCAACGGGCGCGAGTTGTGTACCCTTTTCTTCCCGGTTTAGGCTTTTCGATGTTAATTTCCAAACCTTTTTAGATTTTTATCACATTTAAAAGTTTTTTTAGCTGAATTCAATCATCCTGATGTATATGAACTCATAAACAGTATGTTAGTAAGGCCAATTTTTATGCGAAAGGTCTGCCTAACCCCTAAGCGGGTATTTTCTAAGGTTTTAATTAATTCATTGGCTCTTACAATAATGTATGGTTTGTATTTTCTACGTCCCAACTAAAGTTTCCAAGATGCCTTATGCAATCAGCACCCTAGCTCAGAACTAGTTTTGGGACTCGGCACAATGGTATCACGTGATGATATGCTCGTCTGATAGGCCGATCGTCCCGCTTATTATAGACGGGTGAATGGCTGCCGCTTCTGTCTGGTTAGTGCACCCAGTCAGCCTTGTCCGCTTCTGGCCGTGACTTGAGACTATTGCCCCAGATACGCGAGAAGCCTCAGGATGGTGCCAACCGCGGGGACGGCCGAGTCGACTCATGCATGCGGGTGTCTTGTACTGTTCTGCCACTAGGTTCTGGTCCTTTTCCTGATGGACCATGAGGGTGGTTCGTACCAGGGTGCTTTAAATATAGGTACAACCAAGTTTCCCACTAAATCTAGTCCTCCCCTGATACCGTCACCAAGATTTCCTACTAAGTTCTAGAAGAATCCATTAAGTTCTGGGAGGATCAGCTTAAATATACCAAGTTCGGGCGTAATTTGGTAACCATCTAGTATAAATTGAAATCTACCTCCTTGATCCATAACACAGTATCCTGGATCTAAATGACGAGTGGCGTACTTTACGTTCATCTGTTGAAAAAAAGATCAAAAGGCTTCAAATAATGTGTTGAAAACGATCAACGCAGGCCTCATTTATTTGATCAACGCAGGCCCAGATGCAATTTTTGAGCCATGAACTTTGAGTTTGACAAACGTACCAGCACATATGAATCAGCAATGCAATACAAATGGGAGCCATTTCTAACTTCTCAATCGCAATTTTAGATACCTTCCATCACGTTAATTCGAATTATCAGCACCCGCACGCTGATAATCTGACTGCTTACTTAAAAATGCAAAAGAAGCGTGAAGTAGGATGAAGCCGTACCAGTACGCCACCATTGGAGTCAAATGCCTGAAGCTTGATGTTACGAAAACTCGCTGAAATGTATAATCATGCACGCTCGCACGGAATAAGAAAAGTGTTATAATATTAACGTCAAAACAAAATCTGCAAACTCGTTAAAATCCGTCCGCTTTTATTTAGAGCCGAGAGAAATACGTATACATTTGACCGCTGCATCAAGCGATTCAAGTCCGGTGTTTATTGTTGTCTTCGGGAGTGACACGCTCTAGAAAGTTTGTAAATATAATATTCTACGCTGGAGTTTCCGCAAAGTGCATGATAGTTTCAAAGATAAAAACGTTCCAGTTTTCTGTTCAAGCATATAAATATCGGTGATCGAGTTCCTAAATATTTTCTTGGAGCTTTAACCCGTCTCCCCCTCTGTCCTGAATCCAGTTTCCGCTGAGCTGAGTGTCAGTGTCGGCGTCCGCGGACCATGCGGCCTGATGGCGCCCAGTTGCTGGATGTTTGTCACTGCCTGTGTCCGCTGGTGGTACGAAGACGACTCCGTTTTATTGTCTTTTTATTTTTAACCTTAGTGTGATGCTTACGTAATAAACGTGCGATGGCTTCAAAAACGTAATTTCTCCGATGCACTGCATAGTAACCGTTGTGCCCATCCAGCCCTGATGACGTGATGCTGCCAAACAACTTGAATGGGAGCCTGGTTTGCACCATTATTGGACAAAGTTTTGATTCAAAATACAATAGTTGCATTGGATATCCGTATTTTGACGAAAAATTATTCTTGAAAAAAGACAGAAAATAATTTGATGCGCTCAGGTGAATATTTTATTCAAATAAGATGAATTTGATTCTAACAACGGTACATTCTGCGTCGCCACATTTGTCTGAGTCGCGCCATATCTCGTCTGCGATAATGATGCGCATCAAGGGCCTGGGCACCGAGGCTGCTCATGTGTCTGCGGTGTATGATTATCTAGCTCGTGTGTCGTCAATACCGAGTGTGTTCCACGGTAAAGGCGCAGCTGCTGCTGTACAGTCGCGTAGTCATGTAAGCATTCGAGGATTTGCTGATAGGACTGCGTCGTCATCGTCAAGATGATTGTCGTGGCGTCCGCCGACCCCTTTACTATGCGAGTGGACTGTATCGGTGATTGTGTCGGGTCGACGGGCGTGACATTGACCGGCAGCCAGTTAAGCCGAAAGCAGGCCGAGACAGAGCGGATGTGATGGCGAATTACTGTGCTGTGCGGCGCGGGAGGGGGGCGGTATGTCCAACCACAAGGAAAGGACACTACCACGAAATCTTTGGTTGGACACTGTCTTCGACTGATGCAACTGTCGGCCACTCTGCCCAGAGCAGCCGTCAGAGCTCAGTGTTCAGACGGGGAAGCTGCTGCAGCTGAAGCCAATGTCGACCACTCTGCCCAGAGTACCCGTCAAAGCTCAGCTGAGCCGGGAGCTTGCTGCGCACTGGCAGCCTCAGGATTGTCCCAACTGAGAAAATGCCAGTGACTCTGCCCAGAGCCCTGTCAAACCCCAGTTGAGACGCGGGAGTCGCTACAACTGAGCAAATGCCGGCCACTCTGCCCAGAGTAGCCGTCAAAGCTCAGCTGAGCCGGGAGCTTGCTGCGCACTGGCAGCCTCGGGATTGTCCCAACTGAGAAAATGCCAGTGACTCTGCCCAGAGCCCTGTCAAACCCCAGTTGAGACGCGGGAGTCGCTACAACTGAGCAAATGCCGGCCACTCTGCCCAGAGTAGCCGTCAAAGCTCAGCTGAGCCGGGAGCTTGCTGCGCACTGGCAGCCTCGGGATTGTCCCAACTGAGAGAATGCCAGTGACTCTGCCCAGAGCCCTGTCAAACCCCAGTTGAGACGCGGGAGTCGCTACAACTGAGCAAATGCCGGCCACTCTGCCCAGAGTAGCCGTCAAAGCTCAGCTGAGCCGGGAGCTTGCTGCGCACTGGCAGCCTCGGGATTGTCCCAACTGAGAAAATGCCAGTGACTCTGCCCAGAGCCCTGTCAAATCCCAGTTGAGACGCGGGAGTCGCTACAACTGAGCAAATGCCGGCCACTCTGCCCAGAGTAGCCGTCAAAGCTCAGCTGAGCCGGGAGCTTGCTGCGCACTGGCAGCCTCGGGATTATCCCAGCTGAGAAAATGCCAGTGACTCTGCCCAGAGCCCTGTCAAACCCCAGTTGAGACGCGGGAGTCGCTACAACTGAGCAAATGCCGGCCACTCTGCCCAGAGTACCCGTCAAAGCTCAGCTGAGCCGGGAGCTTGCTGCGCACTGGCAGCCTCGGGAGTTTTCTCGGCTGATCCGGAAGCTGGCGGCGCTGCCCAGCGCCGCAGCCACAGTTCAGCTGAGACGGGACACAGCACCGCTTAAGCGATGGCTGGCTAAACCAGAAGGACGAGGTTGACCTCCCCAACCGTGCCGCGGCACCAACAACACAACTGGAAACCTAGCCGCCCGCTGGGTAGTCCCTGAACAAAGGGCGCCGCTCTCGCCCGACCTGACCGCCGACTTAGCTGACAGAATTGGTATGTGCAGGTGTGAGGCAGGCTGATGGATGTCTAACTGATGACACTGGCTCGGTTCTTCTCGAAGGTCTCCGTGTTCCGACCGTCACTGCACTAGATAATCACTTCCACGGCGTTCTGAATGTATTTTACTCTGAGCGCGCGAGCTGTGTCTGCCCGCTGGTCGTCTCTAGAAAATGCGTGCACACGCCGAGCGGACGAGAGAGAGAACCAGCGGGCACCACAGCTCAGGACAGACTGATGCTGCCGGGGGCATGCCTCACAGAGGACCTCTCCTTGCCCTCCGGCGACATCTCCCAAAACACAATAGCCTTCCGGCGCGTCGCCGGCCGGTCGGCCACACATATATCACACTGACACACGCACAAACGGTTTCAGCGCTGGCGGGCCACAGACCAGCTATCCCAACAAAGCACAGCATTCCAAAGTCTATTTCCAATTTCGAAGGGTCGGAAGCCCCCACCCAGGCCGCAAATACAGGTGCTCGCTCCGCTGCCGCCGCCGTCACATCCGTCACCCAGCCATGACGGCACTCTGTCTGCCGCCCATTGTTGCTGGAGTTCCGGCCAGGTCCTAACCACATTCCTCGCGGCCCCGTGGCTGTACTGCGGTAGCCACGGGGAGCCGAGGCAAACATGTGGCAGAGCGATGCCGTTACCTGGCCGGGCAAACACAGCGGGGGACAAAAGGGGACGGGGGCACACACCGGCGACGCCTCACTTCAGCACAGTCATAAGGGCGGAGTCCTCACGGGCCATGTCTAATTCGGCCTACACGCCACGGCAGGGGCGACGGATTTCAACCGGTGCCGCCATCAGCGTGGGTGGCCCGGTTGTCATGGTGACAGCGGCTCTGACTGCTCAGAGCCTGAGAACCCCGGTACAGTGCGCGCCCCCTCCTCCGTAACGATGGGGCTACCGCGGCCGCCAGCAATTACCCGCGGCCACTGGAAGGGTGACTGGCCGGACACGGCGGCGGAGACGAGCTGATAAGGGCCAGAACGATTGGATGCATGAGATTTGTCGGTGACAATGATTGTTTGCTTTTTATGTGCGTATTTGCAGGGTTCCGTACCCACGTACAGATACGTATAACAGACTTACGAATAAGTACGTACCGTCGGTATGCCTTTGTGGTTTGTGTACGTCTGCGTGTGTAGGATATTGTCGCCTCTTCTTCGGTGGTCGGACTGTGTGCCTATTCTCGCGTTATCAGAAAAGCACATTCGCAGACGGTCCGTTTCTCTCACACTGTCTGCCGCGCCCCCGTGCTGTGAGCGGGCGGGACCGACGATATTCGCCTTGACTACGCGTCACCGCACGATACTTGGGTGCCTCGCCATAGGCGGACCCAGTATTTAGGATCGAGGGGGAGTTAGGAGGGGTACACCCTCGGACAGGGGTCAAGTCTTATCGCGGGAGCGTCGATTTTCGCACGTGGGGGAGGGTCACCTTCCCCGGCACCTGGATTTTTTTCACTCTGGATCCGCGTATGCCTGTTTCTACGTGGCGTAGGCATCCCCCGAGGTGCACACAAGCCTGCTAAGAAGCCTGCCTGTGTCTGACGACCTTGATCTGTCTCCTGGAACAGTCCATACCGGCTCACTTCCGTCGGTTTACGTAATGCTTCTGGGGTTTAATTGCCCCGGGTGAAAGGTTCACCAGGAATATATATTGCTCGTAATTATTATGCTTATAGCGCACGGGCGCTCCAGTTCTCCCGCTCTGAGAAGTGTTACGTAATGTTTAGGCGGCGTATGGTGTTTCTCAGTTGGGCTTACAAGACTTTGTGCGTGATGGACCCACAGAGCGAACTTACCTGCTCTTATCATGGCGGAGATGTGTGTTATCCGTCAACTCCTTAGATACCGAATACGGGGTCAACACGGAAGCTCCAGACTTTGGAACGGCGTTCACAACACCTTAATAAATATTGTGAACTCTTTAAAATAGCTCACAGGTTCATTATAGTTCCGTTTACTTTGCTCCGATGTGTCGCTGGATGCTACTTGGGCATCCGCTGGAGACACAAACGCTCACGTCTCGAGCATGTTGAATCTGTTCAAACCACGTGACGGTGCTCCGTCTGTCGCCAACCGAGTCGTACCGAAGCTGTGTCAAGATCGTTTACGTTCGCTGTGTTCAAGCATTTAGTGGTCTGCATTCTTGTATACATCTGAGACCGTGGCCCACTGTAGCCACTAACGACACGCTCGCGCCCTGTTTCAACAACACTTGCAGCATAACTCACGCCAGGAAATCTGCTCAATTGGCTTCGTCGCTGAGCCAGGCCTGTAATAGAGGTGGCGTAAGCATAAGAGGGCGGTGCGGGGCATACCCACATCAATTTTGTGATCGTGCGTGTACAGGGCTTTTCTGCCGTAAGGGGTTGTTCGTAAATTACGTAAGACCTATTTTTGACTTTCGTATCTCCAAGACCAATTTTTAACTTTCGTATCTCCCATACACCTCTCTTCCCCTTGTGACGCTCCCCTTACCCCCCCCACGCTCCTAATGTGACGCTTTTTTAAGGCCCGTGTGTAACCTTTGATAACACCGCGGCTGACTTCCCACCTCCTCTTGCGTAACACAATGTACGAACTGTCCGTGCCTTGTGCATTCCAAATATGTTGCGTGCCCTCCCCGAGCCACTGACGCGAGTCTGTCTGTGCGCCTTTGCTGCAAAAGCTGATCGGGCTAACGCCCCCATATTTGGCCTTGGGGTACAGCTGACGTGGCTGCGTCGGCCATGAACGGCCGCCGGTGATATGGGACAGTCACGCGTGCGGAGCGCCGGGAGTCCTGCGGGCCTTCTGGCGCGGGCAGCCGCCCGGCCTGACTCAGCCTGTGTGCAGGGGACCTCTGTCGTTGGTCCGACGGTTTCGGAATGTCTGGACGATGTCGGGACCCAGCAGGTGGCGATGGTGTCTTAGACATCACCTTGCTGGAGTTGGTGTTATTATCCATTTGGTCAAACTTGACCCATAACTGTTGTGTAAAGTAATTCAGGTGAATCTTTTTTTTACAGTGCTTGTGAATATCTGCATAATTCAGGATTTTTGTCCTCAACATTTTCTTTAGATATCACATGCTTCTATTCTGTTTATAATGTCGGTGCAGCGCGCTCGTGGTAAAGAGTGATGACCAGCGATTTACGTCTCTTCAGAGACGACAGTAACGTTAAAGGGAATGTGGTACCTCTATCACCGGATTTTAAGTGACAGCTAGGCGATACACTTACCGATACCGGAAACCCCCGGGTTTACCCACATTTTGCGGACGAAGGGTATTTTTAGGAGCGCACTCTGTCCCCGCCAGTCCCGTCCGGCCGCAATAACCAACCAACAGCTGTGTTCGGGCGTGAAACTCGTAGCGGGTAGCGGAGCAGGGCGTTGGAGCAGCAGGTTAAAAAGTACATACGTTCATGAAGCCCAATTGCTCCGTAATTAAAACTGGGTTTCGAGAGAAATGGAACACGTCAGCAGGGTTTTTTCGTTATGCTGTACGGTCTGGTACACAGCCCAGAACCTACAAATGTGTCACATCCTCGTCATCGATTGAAAAGTATGGCTTAACGGGTCCTGTTGTAATTGGTGAAAATGAATGTGACTGAAAAACTAACTTTTGATCGAGGGTTGCCAATGCAGGGCTGATAAACCAAGGCACAAACTGAGGCGGGCACCGGAGTCCGGCTCCGGCCAAAATTCCGGGCTGAAACCGACGCTTTCCGAACTGGCAGTGCCGCCGGGCTTTCGCCGGTTGTGCCGAATTTTCCGATATAGTGCTGCATCATTTTCGCCGTTACAGCGGTATAGCTGTTCTAAACGATGGCTGGCTTCTGTTGGTCCGTCGGTACAGTATAGGTTGTTTGTCTCCGATAAACTGGCTGCTTCGTCGGCCGTTGGATGCGAGCTCTCCACCGGCTCCGGTGCCGAAGACGTCAGCCACTGAGCGGCGCCGAGCACGCAGCTGTGTATCCACGGCGGCCTCCCACAAAACTGTGGGAGTGTCTGCGCCTGCTTGGATGGGACGTTTGAGGCGCTCTTTCAAGGAAAACTGTGTGTGTTGGAGGGGCGTTGGCGTTGTTTAACTGAGGTTTGAGCTACTGGTTAATGCATGGTGCGTGCTCTTTGAATGGTGCGCCTCGTTGATACCATTGGGGGTGTCATTTCTTGATGTCACTCGGAGCCGACTATTACGTAATTTAGCTGGTACTGTTTTGAAGGTGTCAGATTAGTTCAGAGCGCGGTCTGGCATTGATACTGATTGTCGTCGTTTACACTGCTGCGCGGCGTCAGGTTGTCTTTTACACTGCTACGCGGCGTCAGGGTGTATTTTACGCTGTTGCGCGGCGTCAGGTTGTCTTTTACACTGCTTCGCGGCGTCAGGTTGTCGTTAACATTGCTGCGCGGCGTCAGGTTGTCTTTTACACTGCTGCGCGGCGTCAGGTGGTCTTTTACACTGCTACGCGGCGTCAGGTTGTCTTTTACACTGCTGCGCGGCGTCGGGTGCGGTTCCAGACACGGTCGTGGGGGAGAGGGACCGAACGGCCAAAATCCGGACAAAACAGTGTTTGAAAGAGCATTGGCAGAGAACCGGGCGGCTTCGGTGGGACGTAGTGTGGATGGTCCCCGGCCCGTCAGCCTGGCGTATCAGCGGTATCAGTATCGCTCTATATCCGTGTTTGTCTCCCGGTACAGAGCTGTGAAGTCGGGCGTTGTGAAGTCTGTTTTTATGACTCTGACGTCAGCAGCCCGTGACATCACGCCAGCGGCATGGCATTCACGGGGAGTGAGCGGACGCTCCCAAAAAGTGATAGCCCCCGCAAGCTTTTGATCGGTCCGGCCTCGTGGCGGTGATCGTTTGCAAGCCGTGTGTTTATAGTTGTCTCGACGATGAAACATTCGATTCATTCACGGTTGCGCTGTCTCCAGGCAACGCGATGATCGGTTGTCCTGGTGACATGAAACAGTATGCGGCAGGGCCACGCATGCCGGGAACACGACCTGC
Source organism: Lepas anatifera (assembly GCA_034440635.1). Classification (NCBI taxonomy): domain Eukaryota; kingdom Metazoa; phylum Arthropoda; class Thecostraca; family Lepadidae; genus Lepas; species Lepas anatifera. Next base: position 17,443 of record JAOTON010000060.1, on the reverse strand, counting down.
CTGCTGATCCGTCAGTCACATGGCTGCGTTTGTGGTCCAGTGATGATTATATGCCATTCTACCCGGGATGTTTTTTATATACTTGATCGGTTGTTGTTTTACATTGTGTGAGTTACGTGTTGTAACGCGATCGTCATTTTGTGTCCAGTCTATCTGATTCACATGAGTGCTACTTGGAGCGTGGACTTCAGGGATGCAGTAAACTTAATAAAAGGTAACAATAAAAACAATAATAACAATAATTTGAACTCAGGAAACATTATTTTTGGGCGGCATGAAAATAGTATGGGAATGACACTGGATTGAATTTCTGATATGATTCACGTTGTACAGATGTGACAGTACCAATATAAGGATTTGTCGAGCGCTTCTAACTATGATTCGAACCTTTTTGTTCAACGCAGCTTTAATGGTGTGCTTATTCAGTACGAATGAAGGTTTAATCTCTTCGCTGAAGCTATCTTGGAGCTTTCTAGTTTATCTAACTGTCGCCGTATTTTTCAGACTACTTCTTAATCCGTCGTACAAGTACTCATACAACATGTAGGTAGTGTCTCAAGCCTGGGGCGGTATCTTTTTGGACCTGCATGTAGGTGGCCCTCCGAGCAACTTCACGAGACGTTGCGGCTTGCCTTATATTTTCTGTTTATTTTAGTTATCTGTTTGCCGACTGGTTTACTAATAACCAGCAGCCAGCTGGGATATGATTTTGCCGGCGGGAGTGTGACAGCCAGGGCTGTGACGGGGTTTTGGGCGGCAGGCCTGGCCGCCGCCTGCTGCTGTCTTGCTCTGCCGGGCGTGAACGTGTGAGTCACGGCTGCCGAAACGGCGTGGTGGCGCTGCGGGGTCGCCGTGTGGTTACCGGGTAATCGCTGATCATTGCTGTTGTGCAAGATTGGTTCTGCTTGCACTTGTGTAGCAGGTGGCCCCCGTGCGAGTCAAAGGCCAATCGATGCGAGGCTCTTCCATGATCCGGCCAATGAAGGCGGTCGTGCATGTTTTCACACGTGATAGTGGACGGTAAAAAATGCGAGGCTGGCCGAGTTTAGTTCCTTATTAAGTTGTCGGGATACGAAGTCATCAGCTTCTGTGTGTTGGGGGCTCGTGCGATAGTTTCGGCCTATACATCTGATATCCTGATCGTAACATATCCTAAGAGAAGATATCCCTGATCTGTACATCTGATGCCCTCGGTAAGTGTCGACCGGCCGTGGCAGTATGTAGCGCCCCGCTGGTATGCCGTCTTGTATTGTGGTAAGGTCTGTGGAGAAGGTGCTGACCTCGCCTCTCCTCCGGACCGACTGAGCAGTGAATGCCGTATCGTGCCGGTCTCGTGCGGACGCCGAACGTGCCCCTCACGTTGTACACGTCCTGCAGCGGTGTTCTTCACTGATGACCCTCCTGTGTGGGGCAGATGGACTCAGCTGTTCCCTCCGCTGATTACCGTCCTGTGTGGGGCAGATGGACTCAGCTGTTCCCTCCACTGATGACCCTCTTGTGTGGGGCAGATGGACTCAGCTGTTCCCTCCACTGATGACCCTCTTGTGTGGGGCAGATGGACTCAGCTGTTCCCTCCGCTGATGACCCTCCTGTGTGGGGCAGATGGACTCAGCTGTTCCCTCCACTGATGACCCTCTTGTGTGGGGCAGATGGACTCAGCTGTTCCCTCCGCTGATGACCCTCCTGTGTGGGGCAGATGGACTCAGCTGTTCCCGCCACTGATGACCTTCCTGTGTGGGGCAGATGGACTCAGCTGTTCCCTCCACTGATGACCCTCTTGTGTGGGGCAGATGGACTCAGCTGTTCCCTCCACTGATGACCCTCTTGTGTGGGGCAGATGGACTCAGCTGTTCCCTCCGCTGATGACCCTCCTGTGTGGGGCAGATGGACTCAGCTGTTCCCTCCGCTGATGACCCTCCTGTGTGGGGCAGATGGACTCAGCTGTTCCCTCCACTGATGACCCTCCTGTGTGGGGCAGATGGACTCAGCTGTTCCCGCCACTGATGACCCTCCTGTGTGGGGCAGATGGACTCAGCTGTTCCCTCCACTAATGACCCTCCTGTGTGGAGCAGATGGACTCAGCTGTTCCCTCCACTAATGACCCTCCTGTGTGGGGCAGATGGACTCAGCTGTTCCCTCCGCTGATGACCCTCCTGTGTGGGGCAGATAGACTCAGCTGTTCCCTCCGCTGATGACCCTCCTGTGTGGGGCAGATGGACTCAGCTGTTCCCTCCGCTGATGACCCTCCTGTGTGGGGCAGATGTACTCAGCTGTTCACTCCACTGATGACCCTCTTGTGTGGGGCAGATGTACTCAGCTGTTCCCTCCGCTGATGACCCTCCTGTGTGGGGCAGATGGACTCAGCTGTTCCCTCCACTAATGACCCTCCTATGTGGAGCAGATGGACTCAGCTGTTCCCTCCACTAATGACCCTCCTATGTGGAGCAGATGGACTCAGCTGTTCTACGGCAACGAGGAGGCGATGGGGAGACTGCGTATGAACGACGAGTCCTTCCACAACATGGACTCCTCCATCCTGGTGGATCGGGGCTTCTTCTCCTGGATTGTCGCCATCTTCAAGATCAAGTGTGTAGCTGAGCCTGGGCAAGCCTCTCAGATTGGTTGAATGGCTGCTGTTGTTTGGCCGTGGAAGTATTTTGTACAATACTTTATATAATTAGCGGTATTGTAACGGTGCTTGGTTTGCACAGTTCGTTAAAGAATTGTCTCAAGCTGCCTTCGCTAGGTTTCAATGAGTGTTTTTAAATTAAGTTTAGCCTAATTAAATCCAGCGATCAGTTGCGGATCCTGTCGAGGCCGCTGTTCGAATTCTGCACGTCTGGTAAGCGCCTGTACCTGTGTTCAGCAAGTATCTAATGCTGGCCCATTTTCTTTGATCTTTCGCGCCGTACCAAACACCTCCGCCTCCCATCTGATTCTGTGTTGGGTCTGCACCTGCCGTGTGGACTGAATGCCTCCGTAAATTAACTGGAGTCATTGTTCGTGACTAATTCGGTTATAGCTGATTAAGAGCTCCAGCTGAAGTTCGATAAGAATTGAACAGTTTTTCTGTGCATATTCGGCACCTTCTGCGACCCAGACCAGCGGTCGGAGAGCCCGGGTTCCGACTGTGATTTCCGTTGCAGGGACGACGACATTCTGCGGAAGTGCGGCTCGGACGCGGTGCAGTACCTCTCCTTCCAGCGCCACATCATGGTGTACCTCTGCATCGTCAGCCTCGTCTCCATTTGCATCGTCCTGCCCGTCAACTTCCAGGGCAAGCTGGAGGGCAAGGAGAAGGACTTCGGCCACACCACCATCTCCAACCTGAACCCCTCGTAAGCGTTGCTGGCATGGTTTTGGCAGAACATAGTTGACCTAGGACTGTTGCTTCCTTTTCATCCGCTCATGTTCACCTCACTGTGATACTACGGGCTCGTGGCAGTGTGTGTGTAACGCCTTCCGAATTTCCCCACCCGCCCCCTGTTAGACAGAGGAAGTATTCAAAGTAACCCTTCAAAATAATTTGAACATCATTTTTCGTGTTAATTTGCGACGTTGAAGGCTGTAGGACAGAGGTGTGTAAAGAAGATTCATCAGGCCAGGTAAGCCTGGTTTATAATTTGTGTCAGCGGAACTCGATTTCCACCAGATCATAAATGCGATCGCTACGTGCGCGTGGTGAATGTTTCTGTCTCCTCCTGGGTGTTGCGGCCTTTCTCCGTTACCAGAGGACGTGGACTGCCCGAGTGTAGTCCAGGCTGTGCCCTGGGTCCTTATGTTAAACTAATGTTGTGGTACTGTGCAATGTGGTTTCCCGTGAGTTTCACTCCTGTTGCTGTTCCTGCCGTTCTATCTGGTTTCCCGCGAGTCTCACCCCTTGTTGCTCTTCCGGCCGTTAGACTTGGTCTCCCGTGAGTCTCGCCTCTGCCGTTGTGCCGGCATCTCTGAGTGGTCTCCCGTGAGTCTCACCTCTGCTTTTGTTCCGGCAGCTCCAAGTGGCTGTGGCTGCACGTGAGTCTGGCGGTGCTGTTCCTGCCTCTGGGCATCTACATCATGCGGCGGTTCTCGGCCCAGCTGAACATCCGCGAGGACTCCAGCTCGGCCGTCTCCCGCACCCTCATGGTCACCAACATCCCGCGGCCGGCCTGCAACCGCAACAACCTGCTCAAACACTTCCAGTGAGACGCCCCGCGCGGCGCGTTAGAACACGAAACCAGGGGCGCTTCAGACGTGGACGTCGTTTTACTCTCTATGGGTATCAGTAATGTTGTATAGTCCTGTCCGTAGACGTCAGTGTTGCCGGTCTTTGTCTCTTGAGAAGTCATACAAATATAGATATGAAGCTAGCATACTTTATTGTTGGATTATGTCAGCCTGCTTATCGCAATGACCCGGCATTGAAATGTGCCACTTTTATGGTGTGTTTTGAACCGAGATAGCAGTCCTACACTGCCTGTCGAGAAACGACTTCTAGAATTTTTCTTTTCAGCCAAAGCTACCTGTATTAAATTATTGGCTCAAAATAAAGGGCACTAAGCCCCTAATTCAAGCCACGAAGGAATTTCCATCCAGTTGCAACAAGTAGTAGCAGACGCTGAAAACATGCTGTTTTAATGACGTCACGAATTGTAAAATGCAACATATTTTCTTCCGAACAGTTTTAGCTATAAACAAAGTGTGGTGACCTGATTTTCAGACCAATTTTATCCATAAACAGTACTTAAAAGAATGTGGAAAGAGTGGCACATATCCTTACAAGCATAAGGAGGCTCGACCAAGCCGCCTCAGATTCCAGATGGTCAGTCCTTCCCTGAAGCCCTTGAGCGGTGAGCAGCTGTGAGGGGGCAGATGAGCGCCGTGTGGTCCGTCCGCTGAAGCCGCCGCTCCCCCGGACAGGGAGGCGTACCCTACCGTGGGCCTGCAGGACGTCCAGTTCAGCTACAACATCTCGCGGCTGATGGAGCTGGACCAGCAGCGCGACGCCATGTTCCAGGCCAGGGTGTACGCCGATGAGTACCTGGCTGGCACCGGAGAGCGTCTCACCATCCGGCCCTACGTCTGCGGCCACTTCTGCTGCTGCTGCGCCAGCTGCGGCTGCTCGGAGGTACGTCTGCGGATACTTCTGCCGCTGCTGCTCCGAGGTACGTCTGCGGACACTTCTGCCGCTGCTGCTCGGAGGTACGTCTGCGGACACTTCTGCCGCTGCTGCTCCGAGGTACGTCTGCGGACACTTCTGCCGCTGCTGCTCCGAGGTACGTCTGCGGACACTTCTGCCGCTGCTGCTCGGAGGTACGTCTGCGGACACTTCTGCCGCTGCTGCTCCGAGGTACGTCTGCGGACACTTCTGCTGCGGCTGCTCCGAGGTACGTCTGCGGACACTTCTGCCGCTGCTGCTCCGAGGTACGTCTGCGGATACTTCTGCCGCTGCTGCTCGGAGGTACGTCTGCGGACACTTCTGCCGCTGCTGCTCGGAGGTACGTCTGCGGACACTTCTGCCGCTGCTGCTCCGAGGTACGTCTGCGGACACTTCTGCTGCGGCTGCTCCGAGGTACGTCTGCGGACACTTCTGCCGCTGCTGCTCGGAGGTACGTCTGCGGACACTTCTGCCGCTGCTGCTCCGAGGTACGTCTGCGGACACTTCTGCCGCTGCTGCTCCGAGGTACGTCTGCGGATACTTCTGCCGCTGCTGCTCGGAGGTACGTCTGCGGACACTTCTGCCGCTGCTGCTCCGAGGTACGTCTGCGGACACTTCTGCCGCTGCTGCTCCGAGGTGACTGACGCAGCGGGGAACTGGTGGCTCCACTCTACACCAGCTGCTCTGAAACTGTTCTTATTTGTCTTCTCTACTTTTTGCTTGTCCTGCGGCCGATGTGCTGTTTTTTTAGGCTTCTGCTGGGATGAAGGTGATACAAAGAGGTGGAGTTTTTAGGGACGTGCGATTTTTCACATTTGGATGTTTTCCTTGTTTTGCTCCATTGATTTGTCTTGTTTTTCACCATAAATGAACTATGATGTCTGGATATCGGTACCAACGCTTCTGACCAATATTTAAATCACCTCTGTAGTTTGTAGTTTGATCTGTTTCTTGCGTGTGCTTTCTATGCGATGGCATGATTCTGTGCTAACTGCCTGTTATTCTTCTGTCGTGGTTCGCCCATTATCCGTCTGCCTTTCCTCTCGTTTAGTAACCACGCTTCTCCCTCCGTGTCCATCCATCCCTGAAGGCGATCGGTCGTGAGCAGCGCTCCTTCCTGGCGCTGGAGGAGGAGGAGGTGTCGACGCCGCTGCTGTCGCCCGTCTCGCCCTGCCCTGCCGCCTCCTCCAGTCCCACTCCTCTCCTGGATATCCTGCAGGCCCAGTCGTCTGCCTCCGCCTCCGCTCCTTACCTCTTCGACCTGTCCCTGCCCCTGGGCGAGGAGGAGGTGAGCGTTCTTCGGGGTCTATCCGCGAATGAAAGGCTGATCCAAGTGGAAGATAATCAGACGTTCGAACCTCAGCGTAGACTGGTTATGTGGTAGGTTTGATGGGGTTCAGTTCTTGCGCCATCCCTCTCCCTCTCCATACGTTCTCTCTGCCCGCAGGTGGACGCGATCCAGCACTACTCGCGCGAAGAGAGCCGGCTCAGCCGGCAGGTGGAGATAGAGAAGGCCACCGCCCTCAACCAGCCGCTCGGCATCGCCTTCATCACCTTCAGAAGCAAGGAGGTTAGCACGTCTCGGAAGTGAAATCTACCTTACTCCTACCTCAGTATCCACTGAATTTAGTCCGCCTTCTATTGAGAAGCGGTATAACTTCACATGTTTCTCTATCGCTGACATACTTTCCTTGTACTCTTCATGTAATCAATCTTCTTATTCTGAGCGATGACTATTTCTAGGTGTTCTAAATGCGGGTCTTGATTTTGTTCGATACTTGATAACACACGCAGTAATGGGAGAAGGATCCATGCTTGTTCTGCCGGCGCTTCTCTCGCGAAGAGGGTCGGCTCAGTCGACTGGGGATAATCTCAGCCAGCTTCATTGCCAACATCGGCATCTGCTGATTGACCATTCGCCATCCCCTCTGGAGCGAATCACCCAGCTCGGCAGGCAGGCGCTATCCGCTCACGTCCGCCCCGGTAGGTGGCGTTCGCCGCCACCTAACGTTTTTATCGGCGATATAGACGGCGCTGACCGTGTTTGCCGCTGTCTCCGACAGATGGCGGGTCGGGTGCTGAGCGAGCACGCCCTGCTGATGGGCTGCCGGTGCCAGCGGAATCCGCCGGCCTCCAGCATGTCCTCCCTGCTGAAGCCACACAGGTGGCACGTGCAGGTGGCGCCGCCGCCGGAGGACATTTACTGGTCAGTGCGGCCGTTACTAGCGGGCCCCGCAGTGCGGCGCGTCTCCGGTAGGTTTTCAGAGAATAGACACCCTCGTGGGCTCTGAACTGGGCTATTATACACTCAGAGCTTGCCTGAAAACCCCGGTGACATATTTCGTTAGTCGCGAAACTCGGTTTTCACGGAGAGCAAGCTGTTCATGAGTGTGCTTCTTTTGAACGCACACATCCCCTCCCCTACGAGCATAACCACCGGAATGGACTGTTTGGTGATCACTATTGCCGGCGTAGGGCCAGTGGGGTCGGAGTCCACTCCCAACAACATCCTATTTCTCCGCAGAGGGGCATTGGCTTTGGGGAGTATGAGATACAAAATTTGATTTGTATTGCAATGCTATATCACTTGGGTGTCTCAGTTCAAGTTTATTTATAAATCTGCGACAGTTCCTTCCAACACTCGTCTGACTGTGCAACCTGCGGAAGGCTGCGTCTGTAACCCACATGCAACTTGAAAATGACACTTGTGTGACGACTAGTCGCCGGGATGTTAAGTTTCTGTTATTGGCTTTTCTTGCAGAATATTGATAACGCCTCGGGCGCACGTTTGGAATGAAGCATGTCCTACGTGTGGTGTTTCAGGCAGAACCTGAACCACTCGTCGTTCTGGTGGTACTTTCGGTCGGTGTTTGTGAACGTGATCCTGTTCCTGCTGCTCTTCTTCATCACCACGCCCGTCATAGTGGTCAACAGCATCGACGTGGTCTACCTCACCGACCGAGTCAAGGCAATGGTGAGTAATTAGGCTCCCCACTACATGTCCGCAGATCAAGATCTGTACGGAACAATGTTCCACCATATCCGCCGTGATCGAGGTCTGTGCTGAGTCTGCTGAGCCAGATCACTTGGATGACTGTAGGCACCCGAAGTATTCCCAGGATTTATTGTGAGTTGTGTATTTCGTGAACGCTGGCGTCCTATTTATTCTCTCCGTTAGAGTCAGCGGATGTATTATATGTTCCCTCATCAAGTGTCCGTGGATATATTGCCTATTCCTTCCGTCAGAGTCCGCCGGTTTCAGTCTTCTGTTCTCTCCGCCAGAGTCCGCCGGTCCAGTCTTCTGTTCCTTCCGCCAGAGTCCGCCGGTCCAGTCTTCTGTTCCTTCCGTCAGAGTCCGCCGGTTTCAGTCTTCTGTTCTCTCCGCCAGAGTTCGCCGGTTTCAGTCTTCTGTTCCTTCCGTCAGAGTCCGCCGGTTCAGTCTTCTGTTCTCTCCGCCAGAGTTCGCTGGTGTCGGAGTTCCTGCCGACGCTGTTGTTGTGGACGCTAGCGGCTCTGATGCCGGTACTGGTGGCCTACACAGACCGCTTCCTCTTTCACTGGACCCGCTCCAGCGAAAACCACTCCGTCATGGTTAAAACGTTCAGTTTCCTTCTCTTCATGGTGCTCATCCTGCCCTCGCTCGGCCTTACCAGGTGAGTTGTGGCCGCGCGTGGTGGATTCCTGATGCCTTCGAAGGCATGACACTGACAGATGCAGCTGGAAATATGCTAGATTCATGTGCAGTAGGACGCTATTCTGCTACCTTTTATGCTGTGATTTCTGGGCGAATGCTTGTAGTCCTCATTAATCGCAACGATGCTATTTTAAATGGCTGTGATGGTGTTTCCCACGTTACTGGAAATCCAATGTCTATTTGTTTTCATTTGATTTAGTGAAGGTGGACTTGCTCCACTTGCAATCACCAACACCGCGCCGTCTGGCAGCGTGCGGGCCTTCGTGGAGTGGGCGGTGCAGACGAAGAATCAGACGTACCGCTGGCAGTGCGTCTTCCTGCCCGACAACGGCGCCTTCTTCGTCAACTACGTCATCACCTCCCGCCTTCATCGGCACGGCGCTGGAGATTATCCGGTTCCCAGAGCTGTTCATGTACGCCCTCCGCATGTGCATGGCCAGGTGAGAAGGGTTCCGGCGACTTTCCCCGCCCCACCTGCGTGGGCAGGTGCATGAGCTCGGACTGCGCAGTTCGCAGCTTAAACGCGAGCTTTTTGGCTCTGGCTGCATTGGACAGCTTTGTTCTTGAGATTAGCAGAGAATCACCAGGGGAACGATGTCGCTACGTCGACGTTTGCGAAGTGTTCTCGGATATTGTTTTCAACACCTGCTCTGCAAAATCTGGCGGTGCCCACGTCCTTGTGTCACACTAAGCTACATTTTGCGTGGTGTCGCTCCTGTAAATGTCTGCTAATGTGCGAGGTGCTCTGTGACAGCGAGGTTCCTTTCTGTAATGTCACTGAAGCGTCTCAGCGACCCAGCGGAGTCACTGTGACGTGGCGGCAGGTCCCAGGCGGAGATTGCCAGCGTGCGCGCGGCGGTGCTCTGGGAGTTCCCCTTCGGCATCCAGTACGGCTGGGTGCTGCTCATCTTCGCCATGACGGTGGTCTATTCGCTGCTCTGTCCCCTCATCACGCCCTTCGGTGAGTGGGGACCTGTGCGGTCTCTGCGGCCGTACGGACGTCTGTGGATGGAAGTTGTGGTGAATTCGACAGTTGACCTCCATTTCCGTGATAGATTAGCCAGTACAGTTGTGACGGTTTATCGTGAAGTTTTAGTGACTGAGTATGATAGTAGAAAACAGGCGATGTAATATTGAAGCTCACCTCTCCCTGTCTACAGGCGTGGTATACATGGTACTGAAGCATCTGGTGGACAAGCACAACATCTACTTCGCCTACGGCGCCTCGCGCATCAAGAAGCGCATCCATGTGACGGCCATCAACCTGGTGATCCTCTCCATAGTGCTGACGCAGCTGTGTCTGTTCCTCTTCTTCTACATCTGGCGCGGCCTGCGCGACATCGCCATCTACTCGCTGGTGGGCCTGATCGCCACCCTCGGCATCTTTGCCTCTCACGTGCTCTTCCACTGGTTCGAACAGTGCAGCCCCGTCCGGTATAAGGTCAGTATGCTGGTGGAGGCAAGCAGGGAAAGCTGAGCGGGAAAGCACTGATGGACTTTGGGCTTGTATTGAACAAAGTTGGATACATTTTTCTAATCTATGGTCATATGTTTGTTTTGTACTTTTGTATTTGCTCTTGGGATGCTGCTGCACACCTTTCATATCACGTTCATTCTGCTTAATACCTCATGAATCATGTGCACAAAATCGTGAAACAGTGTCGGGCCGACTCAGCAGCGATGACATCGCTGTCGCCAGGTAAGTTTCGGAGCCTCTGAATGGTTTTCCCCTGTCGGCAGAGTATGACCGAGTCGACCGCTGGCTCGGAGGAGAGCGGCGGCAGCAGCAGCGACGAGACAGCGTCGCCTGGGCCGTTCGTGCCCAGTGTGCTGCAGCGGGCACCGCAGGTCCGGGTCAGGGACACAGGTCAGTGCAGGGACACTGATGGCTGACGTCAGGGAGAGATGTCAGAGCAGGGACAGAGGCTCACGTCAGGGAGAGAGAGGTCAGTGCAGGGACAGAGGCTCACGTCAGGGAGAGAGGTCAGTGCAGAGACGCAGGGACACAGGTCAGAGCAGAGATGCGGGCTCACGTCAGGGACACAGGTCAGTGCAGAGGTACATGCGCATTTCAGGAAGATAGGTCAGTGTGGGAGCACAGGTCAGTGCAGTGGGTGGTGACGCCTCACGACCAGAGCATAGGTCATGAGGGAGACATAGATCCACGTACGGGTCACAGACCAGTGTTGGGGGGGAGAGGCTCTCACCAGCGACCGAAAAGCTGGCAGTCGCTCTGACACCATCATGCTGTATCCGCACCTGACCCGGAGTACGTCCCGGTGGACTACCTCTCATCCTGCTGGTGCACGCCTTGGCAGGTGACGTGTACTCATACCCGACGGCGGGCACGGAGCCGGTGGCGGCGAAAAGTCCGACGGAGCCGCGCCGCCGCTCCTATGGCTCCAACCAGGAGCACTCCTCCAACAGCGACACCCCTCCGGCCGCCGAGGACGCCACCGAGCTCTACCAGAACTACAACCAGGTGGGGTGCCTCATAGATGGCGCGCACATCGCCGGGACGGCTTTCGTGCTCTAGAGTGGTATCTTAGCCTTGTACGGGTGTTGTTTGTGGTTTGATTGGTTGATTATTGAAGTGTGGCAAAGGCTCTTTGTTTTACTTGTAGTATCTTATTGGCTGCCGGTGTTTACTCTCGCCTCTAATTGTGGTCGCATGTGTAGAGACTCAGTACGTCGGTGTTTTTTTTTTATTTTACTTTGATAATTTCATTCGCTGCCATGTCACGTGACAGCGATTTTCTCTGCTTCTCTGCTTTAATTTTGTTGGCCTCTGTGTCGTGAGCGCCTCTGTCGGCTGCTTGGTCGTTGCTTCCGGCCTGGCTGCTCGGGTCCGCCTGCGGGGGTCGTCCTTCCCTCTGACGCCGCCGGGGTTTCAGGAGGTGACCAGTTCGGTACCTAACGGCGACCACATGCCGCTGGCGGCGCGGCCGGGCGCTGGGGATGCGCACCCCGAGGTATGATAGCCGCTGACGCCGTGGGGAGTCTGCCGGCGCCCCGCCACAGCCACTGACTGAGGAGCGCCGCCGTCGGCTGTGGAGGTTATCACGCAGGCGTGCTTATTCCTTGTGAGATGATTGCCTGTTGTATGCTACTGTCACAATAGGAGAGCGTTCAAATTGAGTTGGTTTGCCTATCGTGATGGTCATCCATGACACCAACCGCGCAATGTTTTTTTTTCTGAAATTATTCACAGGAGGTATGTTAATAACGTGGAGGAGAGGGCCGTTGCGGAATCAACGTGTATCCCGTAAAATAGGGGGTCAATGATAGGTAACTGTATTCTTGTCAAGTATGAATACTGCCGCTCGAAAATTTGGAGACAGGCTACTCCCTGATGCCCTGCAGCTGTTCATTAAAGTGCCGCTGCAATCCCTTCTTCCAAATCGATGTTTTTGCACGTGGACCGAAGTGCCCGCTCGAGTCCTACATCGATATCCCTCTATTGTTATCAAATCCTTAACGAAATCAGGAGCACCAGAAGTCACTTTCCATGTAAAATGCCTGACTGAATTCCCCCTAGACTTTTGTGATGGCAGGGAGAGTTCTGTGAGCGGCCCTCCTTGTACGTAAGGGGAGATCCCCGCACCTCGTATCGGTGCCCGCTGAAGCTTGTTGGAAAACAGGTCCGTATTGTAGCGAACTTGTGCAAATTTCGACCCTTTCACTTTTCTATGGCCTGCACCTGCTTTTTTAGACTTCAATGCTGGAAACGTCTCGATTTACATCGGTTTTGGCCAATTTCCCACACCTGTTGGCATAACATGTTTTTGGTTGGTCTTATCTCAGCATGCCATAATGGCCTACATTCTCGCAAAAATGTTATATTGTGGCAGAAAAATTTAATCCTCTTTCTGCTGATGCTAATTCTTGTCTGATCAAGTGCAGTAATATATAAACAGAATATATAAATCTATTTATATTTCTGGTGCGGGAAAAAACGAGACCCGAAAGCTTCCGCTGTTTTAGGGGACACTTGGTTACTTCTCACTGGGGAAAACACCGCTATGATAGCTTGAAGGCTGCGCTGTGACGATTGGAAGGAGGTGCAGGCGCCCGTTATTTAATGCTATGTCCCTGGTGCCTCTCCTCCACCCACTTGAATCTGCTCATCATTAGGTTTCTGTAGCCATGCTAACAAGCATTGAAATCCCAGGATTTTTGCTAGAGCGAATTTGCGCCACTGTACATTGCAGTGTTTCGTTGCTTTTAGTTTCGAATTCGGCGTAATAACTTGTGAAATATTTGTTTAGGATGGGCTGTCTGCCATAATTTTTTAATATTTTCCAATTTCTCTTTTTTCTTCTCTTTTAATTTACTTCGGTGCTGCTTCCCCGAGGCTCTTAAATGCTCTCGGGATTTTTGTTGGTGAGCCAAAACACCAGCAACTCTCGGGCTTTACGACACCCCCCGCTGCTGGGGTCGCATTGCGTCGCCAATTCTCACCCTGTAGGAGGGTATGTTTGGGATCGGAAAGACGTGCAGAATACTCGCCCGAGATTAGAACCTGGGTCAGCGACGTAGAAATCGACGATTTTCCCCACGCGACCGTATTCACTGTGTCAAAACTGCTCCACCTCAGGACCTCGGGTTTCTTTTTAACGATTCGTGTTGAACCCAGAAGTTCCATACTGCGTTTTCCATCATTTGCAAAATAGCATCGTGTAGTTGCCTGGATATGTGGGGCTTCCTAAACTATTGAAAACCGAGCCCATGAGGCAGGCGCTTGAGTTCGGGCACGGCCTGGGTGTTCTGGGAGACATTCATAGACCGATGCTATCAGATATCTTCCCCTGGACGGCCCGCCGACTATCCAGTCAATGTTCCGTGGTGTGTCCGCAGTGCGGATAAATGTGTCCGTGGTATCGCTCTGAGTAGGCGTAGCTCGCTTCAATGGTGAGCCCTAACCTCTGTGTTTGTAGATGGGACTGCGTGTGTTTAGCGAGGAAGCGTCAGACTGGAGACTGTCATAAGCGGGGTCTGAAATTGTAGGTGACCTGTCCAGTCTTTTTATCGGAAACAAGAACAAATCTGATTGTTATTTGCGCCGCTATTTAGTCAGCTGATAAGTAGCACGTGACTCTGCTGACGCGCCTACTACCTATATAAGCCTGAGAGAAGCTGGGCGGTGCACACTTCAAATGCTTGTGTGGGGTTCAGTGGCATGGCCAGAGGGCGCTGGCTCACGACCCCATGTTTGTTTGACCCCGTGACTGGATGCGCGGGGTTCTAGTTGCTAGCCTGGGCGGTCCATGTCGTTACCTTCCTGATTGATTTTTAGCTACACCGCCGTCCTCTTTCATTCGATTCTCCAAATTACTGCGCCAATACTGGGATCAAGCCTGTCAAACGGGTGGAGCTAACGGAAAATTAAATTTATTTATCCTGGAAATATTTCATCTTAAGCCTAATGTACAGTTCATTTCGCAGAAAGTTTTCATCACAGTATTAAGTATATCAGCTATATAGTTTGGAAGGGAAAGAACAGTACATGCGATTTTGGAAAAAATATCATGTTTATGTTATGTGTGGAAGCGGACTTCCGGTCATCAGCCAAGCATTACATATATATGGTTAATGGGCAAATGGAGCTACAATAGAGCAAAGCATGAAGACTTACTTAAAATGGTTTTGAGTGTGCCGCTGAAGTGTGGCTCCGGATGGTGGATCTACTTTAATTACCTCCATAAATAGTGCTGAGTGCCGAGCTGCGCGGTGTGTTCGGTGGTCGCGTTTTCTGAGATAGTAGCTGCGCGGGAGGTCAGAGGCCTCGGCTGATACGTGGGGAGTCCGTCGCCATGGATACGTCAGCTGACTGGTCACATGCCCTAGCCTGTGGGCTGTTCCAACGCCCTCCACTTAAAAGCGGGGAGTTGAAGATATCAAGTATGATGTGGCTAGGAAGACCCAAAATGGCCTGTCCGGCTTCGAAAAGCCAAGAAAGGCAAATAAGATCTTGTTTTGATTTCAAGTTGATCTTTTTTAGCTTAGGAATCTTGCGGCCCACCTCAACCTTGTTCCACGGAGGGCACTGGAACAGCCTGTTGGTGTGTTCCGTATGACCCCGCTGTTTGCTACTTAAGCCTCTACATCTCATCTCTGTTTGGCGTGAATTTTCTGTTTTGGCCGCCCTTCGGCGTCAGCAGTTGACGTTCGAAACAGCGAGACTGGGACCTGGGTAGCCTGTCCAGGGACGTGTCCAGGTCTGGCTTGTCGCGTTGTCGTCAGATTTTCCCAATGCACTGCCGGTGTGGGAGCTGCTGCCGGCCTCTGCTCCTGCTGCGCTGTTTGTTCAGACGACTTTTGTCGATTGCTGCTCCCTGAAATGCTCTCCTGTGGGCAAACGCCCGGATTAGCGTTATTCTTTGCCATTGGTGATAGGCTGTGCGTGATCACGGTGGAGGTGAAACGTTTCGTGAAGCGATATGAGTCAAGCGTTGCGATGCGAATCGATAGTTAATCGTGATTGTTTGCCGGAATCTACTGCTATGCTGGGTTGAATGCGATCTCTGATTCAGATGTGATATTGCTTGCATGCTAGGGTCTGTCATCAACAGCGTTCTTACCGGTACCCGCTGGGTGGTTCATCTAGTGTTCCTTCGATCCTACAATGTTCTCGTCGGCAGGTGATGACTCTTGTTCAGTGACATTACGCGATGTGAAGTGTGAGCATGCTGAGTGTGTGCTGGCATGCCTGGTTGTCTGTTGTTACCTGCTGGCAAATCTCACTGTGAATGCACGTCGTTGTATAAGCTGAAGCATGTGCTACAGGTCAGCACTTAAAGGCTACACTAACTGCTCCTTCGCAGGTCGAAATATATACTGTAAACAATGCAGCTGTGTGCGGTACTTTCAACCGGAGATAGTGACGTTTCCGTGACTCTTTTAAGCTGCTCTGACCAAAAAGCTGTCATTTTTACGAACTTCTAGTATACAGTCGCAATTTGTGTTCCGACTTTGTGCCTGATGCTTCGTCTTCAGCCTCGACGAGACAGGAGAGGTACCTGATTCTCTTGTCTGAGATTAAGCCTGTTGTTAATTGAACCTGAAGCGCCAATTGTTTGAGGTGACAATTTCCGCCTGCTGGGAAAACGGCACGTAATTTGCACGTTGCGGACGAGGTGGGGTCTAGAACGTAACTTTGTGAGCTCTGCAGGGTACCTAATTTGACGTTCTTTGTGTTTACGCCATATATATCTCCTATGATGTTCCTTCTCTCCTTATCATGGTTATCGTTCCTAAATATGTTTCATGCACGGTTAGTTTACACTTTCTCATAAAGTCGTCCTCAGATTGTCGTATTTATATCTTCCTATGGCAGTTGTTTGCTGGGAAAATATTAGTTTCGCGTTTTACAAATTGATTTAGGCATAACCTTTTTTGTGTAGATATATTGTCGCGCTGTATTCCATTGTTACATAACTGAAGCAGACCGGAAAGTTAAAGTTACCTGGAGCAAACGTCATCTGGCAAATCCAAACCTGTTCCGATTGAACTTGGTTCGGCCCGGTCTAATAGGGACACTGGCGCTCCTTTGATATTCAATTCGAGGTCACTTGTGGAGCATATAACAAATACGTATCCTGTGTGTCGTAAAACTCACCGTTTTCCAAAAAACGCGTTCAAAGGGGTAATCACTCCCTCCCCCCACGGTTCCTCTTCATATCGTCGCTGCGCTCAGACAAGCGGGAGAATCGAAGCTGGGAGTGGATTCTGTTAGAAAATTGCACGCTATTTGTACGTATCGGTAAGTTCTAACCCAGGCAAAGTACGTTGACGAAAACAACGGCCTAAGCGTGCTCTTGTGACAGCGCTCCCTCCCCTTTTTGCCATCTGCTCGTTCTTCAGGCCTTTCGAAGAGTACCATTCGGCGAGAGACGTGTTACAACACCGGGCAAGAGTGTAGCTGCGTTCTAAACATGTGTACCCCGGCTGAGCTCTGTGTCTGTTCCGCGTCCACGCGGAGCGCCTCAACAGTGCTCTGTCCGACAGCTGCCCAGCGTCGCCGTTCTACACGGCCAGCACACGCGCGTGGACCTGCATGTGGCGGACGAGGACGTCTGACGCCGCCTCCCTCCTTCCGCCACCGCCGGTCACATCTGAGAATGCGGCGGCTGGGTGATGGTCACATCTGAGACTGGCGGCTGGGTGATGGCCACCCTTTAGACTGGCGGCTGGGTGATGGTCACATCTGAGACTGCGGCGGCTGGGTGATGGTCACATCCGAGACTGCGCGGCTGGGTGATGGCCACATCTGAGACTGCGGCGCCTGGGTGATGGTCACATCTGAGACTGGCGGCGACTGGGTGATGGTCACATCTGAGACTGGCGGCTGGGTGATGGTCACATCTGAGACTTCGTGACTGGATGATGGTCACATCTGAGACTGCGCGGCTGGGTGATGTCCACATCTGAGACTGCGTGACTGGATGATGGTCACATCTGAGACTGCGCGGCTGGGTGATGTCCACATCTGAGACTGCGTGACTGGATGATGGTCACATCTGAGACTGCGCGGCTGGGTGATGGCCACATCTGAGACTGGGTGATGGCCTCATCTGAGACTGCGCGGCCGGATGATGGTCACATCTGAGACT